>AWOL01S0009442.1:6522-19905 GCA_000715115.1 Nicotiana otophora | reverse complement strand
GTGTATGTTAGGCACATCTTCACACTCTTTTTTAAGTATAATTCATCACTAATATATATATATATATATATATATATACATATATTGTAATTTTCTTAAAAATTTAACTTTTAATACACGCATATTTAAATAGTTTTTATATTTCCACCTTACTTCAAAGGTTTGGAATTAGTTTTATGAAAAAAGGTAAGTGCACCCTTCTACGATATGTTAAATTACATTGATTTGTGTAAAAATTCTCTTACACGAGCCGTATATATAAGATTAATTATTTTCTTACAGCCAATTTGTTTAACAAATTTTATCATTCAAGGTCAACGAAGTTCGATTAGTAAGTTACCCAATTATGTCAAAGCAGGATACATGCTTAAACACTACTCTTTAGCAAGAGCTTTCAGATTGAAGCACAAGATTCAAGGCAATGGTTTCATGAATTTAAATTGCACAGCTATAAGTGCAGAATAATTAGACTGATATTTTTCCTATTATGTAGAGGTCAAATACTAACAAAATTACAGTAGGAGTCTATTCATCTATAGGCATTCAGATATTCAATCCTTTTCTTTTCCCCGAAAGAATTCCTGTCCATTAAGAGATAAAATAAAATCATTAAGATCGAGAGAGCAAATTTAAGTTCTTTCTAAAAGTATCTACTTTCCAACCCGTTCAATTATTATAGTAGTTATCATCCTATCTGGCAGATGGACTATTATACTACTGAAATTAGAAGTAAACAATTACTCCGTCCGCTTCAATTTGTTTAATTTTTATTTGACGATATTTGACTGGACATTGCGTTTTAACATTTTCTTTTTAAAAATTTATAGTATTAAATATGACATGATATTCATAAAAGGTAAAATATAAAGTTTAAAGTTAATTTGTTTTCAAAAAGGTAATGTTCTTTTTAAAATAGACTATTAATAAACAAGTGTCACACAAAATAAAATCTAGAGAACATTAATTACTATATCAACAATGATGGGAAGCAAGAACTCTGCAAGTTCTTCAGGAAAGCTTAGAGATCAGCTGGTGATTATCTAACAATTTGCTAAAACCATACCCCATACGTATGGTGAAAATGTTTAACTTATATTCACTGACAGTATAAAGATTTTTTTTTTTTTGAAGAAAGATAATTGAACAGAAAATAAGGAGCCAAAGAAAACTCACATATCATCCATGAATTTAGCAGAAACCAAGACACTGGTGATGAGCAGGCGATGAACATTGAAAGAATTGATGGGCAACAATGGCTGCCTCTGCGAAAACCGATCAAGATAAATGTATGCCACAACAAAACAAGAAGGGCTACAATTGGCATACTTGAAAATCCTCTCCAAATAGCTTTCAACAGAAATAGTAGGCCTAGTAAGTCCATGAAACATAGAGATTTTCTGGGCACTAAATCTCCGGCTGAGATCATTTGTTTCTGCTACTCTTTCAAGAACAGAAGCCATAAAATTTATGACTTTAGGCATCCCTTGATCAGAGGTCTCGAGTTCAGCCATTGATGTAATATGATTTTCAGCTCTGTGATTTGTAATTATTGGCTAGTTAGAAAAATTGGAACAGGACTCTGAAAATTCTCTGTACTTTTCTTCTTTTTTGTGATATATATATAACAATATGTGTGTCACACGAGGAGAAGTTGGGTTGTAAATTAGCTGTTCTGATTGACCAGAGAGTAAATATAAACTATCTTCAGGGACTTCTTTTTGTAGTGTTCTTTTACTTCTATTTATAGGTATAAATTAGCGTCGGTTGTCATAAAGTCTAATACTACTATGACAGTGACTTCCAATTACAACAATTATGAGGTAATGCTGTCATAACCAAGGTGCCAAGAAATATGACTCTGTAATTTGTATCTACTTTGAAGTTATTTATCACAATTTACAATCTAATTGACTATGGAGCCTCTGTGTCATGATGAGTTGTCGCCGTGTGGTTAGTAGGTTACGGGTTCACACTTCTGCTGAAATATTAAATAAGATTGCGTTTAAGTGATCCAACCGTTCTTCAGATGCTATGCGCATCAGAAGCATATTGCACCAAGCTGCCTAAATTTGATTATCAAAGTTGAAGAATTGAGTATTAATCATTGATAGAGTTATTGCCTTGAATTTTTCATGGGTAAAAATATGATTTTTACTTAACTTTTCCCTAGCACGGGCTAGCCAATTTTCGGGTTGGTAATCGAAAAATAGCCAGCATTTGCAAAGTCATTGAAAAATAGTCACATCTTATGTGGAGATAAAATTTGGACAAAAATAACCTAGCTAACACAAAGAAAGTTCCATCATAATATGATATATTATGAAGTTCATGCGTATAAACTTCCAGGATATTATATTAGAATTTCAACACATTATGAAATTTTAGCACATTATACTGGAATCTCATATGTAAAAACTTTGAACCCTAGCATATTATACTAGAATTCTTCCGAATTTTTAAGGGTATTTTTGTTCAAATTTTTTCTTTACATGATAAAATGACTAAAATTCGGTTATTTTTAAAAATATGGCTATCTATCAATTATTAGTTAAAAATCAGGGTATTACCCATTTTTTCCCCCCGCTTTTCCATAACGACTCACCCAACCCCAAATGAAAATTTAAAACAAAAAGTTACTTGTATTTCATTGGTCTACTCAATATAATAAATTGTGATCTGGTACATTTACTTGTAAATGAATGGGGTTAAAGTTTGGTGATGTTGACTTGTCTTCTAAAAGAAGAAAAGTGATCAAGACGGGGATTAGCAAATTTAGAGGAGAGATTTGTGTGATAAGGGAAGATTACATGATTTTCTGAGGGGGCCTACTCTTGTTTCACATAACAATGATGATTTTTACATAATTCACATTTGGATCCCACAAGCTTATGCTTTCGTAGGCATTACAGGATATTCACGCTTTACCTCTAAGCCTACAATAATTTGCTTTATCACTTAGATGTATAGGAACATTATTTAATAATATTATTATTTTAAAAATTTATATGTTCATCTTATTAGCTCTAGTCTTGATATATTTTAAGAACTAGTTCTCTTTTTTATAGTTGGATTTGGTTGTCCTTAAACACTTTTCTTGTATAAATAAATGTCTTTCCTAAAACCCCCTACATCTTCCTCCAGCATTCAACCTTCTTGGCATTGGTAGCAGATGCATGTAGCCTTTGTGTAATAGGTTCAATTAAACGTAATATTTTTGACATAAAATATAGATATATAAAAGCAAATAAAAATTATTAAAATTTCAACTAAGTATTAAATATAAATGTGTGATTTTAAAAGCTCAATGACTTAGCATTTTAGACCTTTAGAGTTCAACTCATCGAATTTAAATGTCACAACCCAATTTCCCCTATAGGTTGTGATGACGCCCAACGTCACCGTTAGACAAGCCAACAATGAACTAATTCATGTTATTTCTCTTTTTAATAAGTTTCTAAGTAATTAAATCCTATTTATTAAGAAATTAAGGAGTAGAAAATTTAATAAATAAAACGAAGACAACTAAGTGGCAATCATAGTGATTTAAGTACTCCAAAACCATAAAGTCTACTAGTATGTGCCAAGACTTGGTGTCACAAGTATATGAGCAACTAATGAATTATACAAAACTCTAACTACCGTCTGAAATAAAAATAAACAGAAAAATAAGTACAAAAGAGAGACTCTAGGTGCTGCAGGACGGCTTAGGAAGCAGCTCACCATAAGGCATCAAGGTAACGAGGGTGTACGCCGGTAAGACTGCCAGATGCACCTGCCTCAGATCCTGCACGGTTAGTGCATAAGTATAGCGTGAGTACATAAACAATATGTACTCAATAAGTATTTAGTCTAACCTCGAAGAAGTAATAACGAGGGATCGACATCGACACTTGCTATGGGCTAATCAAGAAAAACACAAGACTTTTAAATAAGCATGAGTTATGTACATAATAATGTTAACTCAATAACAAGTAGAAAATAAATAATTCTTTCACTAATAGTAAATCCCAAGTCAGTTTCAATCATATGAAATTTTAACCTCTCAAGCCATAAATAATATCAAATATAATTAAACTCCGAGTATTTTCACGCATGATTATGCTGAAGTTGTACGACCCGATCCAGAATAACGTGTACACTGCCGAGGATCGTACGACACGAACCATAGATACATCTATCTACTGCCGAGACGTTCGGCCCGCTCCACAAGAAAATAGGATATTTTATGAACAACCGATTTACAAGCTAATACAAGGCTAATGTACAAACAAACACAAAATTTTTATTAACGATCAATTAACCCGCCGAAAATCAGGTAGGGTGCAAACCTTATAAATATTTCATGATTTGGGTCCTAAACTACCCGGACATAAGCATAATTAGTAGTTACGCACGGATTCACGTCACCTCATGCGTACGTAGACCTCACAAGTAGAAGTAAATAGTAATTTAAATCACCATGGGGTAAATTCCCTCTTACAAGGTTAGACAAGAGACTTACCTCGTCTCAAAGCTCACTTTCCGACTTCAAATTCACTCTAAAGCCTCAACTCGGCGTCGAACAATCCGAAACTAGTCAAATATTATATAAATTAATCAATACATGTTCGAAAGTTCGTATTCTAACTATTAGAGTAATTACCCAACCCCTATTGGAAGATTCCTAAACTTTACCCCAGGCCCACGTGCCAGGATTTCGTAAAATTTCGAAAAACTTTGTTACCCATAACCTCACAAACTCAAATATATAATTTTCTCTCAATCCCATAACCATTTTTGTGGTTAAATCCCATTTGTATCAAAACCTAGATTTGTTCATCTAAACCCATAATTGTTATAATTTTACATGTTACAATATACCCATAATCTATGTATTTAATTTACATTGGATAGAAATTACTTATCTCCAATAGCTAGGTGAAAACACCTCTCTAAGAAGCTCAAACATCGACTAAGAAGTGAAAGAAATGAGTCAAAAATGGTCTATGTCCCGTATTAAATGAACATCACTGCCTCCAGCACATCCGCTTTTGCGGCTCTATGGGCGCTTTTGCGGCTCCACATCTGCGGAAATATCATCGTAGATGCGGCTCTCCCCTAGTTTGCCTACTGCCGCATCTGCGGACACTGGCCCTCTTCTACGGGATTGCTTCTGCGACGAATGTGCCGCACATACGGCTTTGGCCGCTTTTGCGGTCCCTTCCATCGCACATGCACTTCCGCAGGTGCGCACCACGCTCTGCATCTGCGATCTATGGGCAGCCCACGCTGGGCCACTTCTACGGCTGTTGGCTCGCTTCTGCGAGCTCCCACCTGCGGCTGCCCTTCCGCAGGTGCGATTGCACCAGAACTCTGATGCTTCAGCTATTATTCCCAAGTCCAAATGAGTTTTGTGCCTCACCTGAATGGCATCCGGGGCCCCCATGGCCCCGTACACACATACCAATAAGTTAGAAATCATAAAACGGACTCGCTCGCACCCTCGGAACGTGGAAAACAACATTAAAACTAAGAATCGCAACCCAAAACCAGTAGAATCAACTTATGAACTTCAAATTCTTCCAACTTACTCTGAACGGGCTGAATCATACTTAAATTACTCAGAATGAAATCAAATTTTGGGTGCAAATCTTAAATCGCCATACGAAACTATTCCCAGGCTCGGAAGCCAAAACGGACCTCGATAACATCAAACCCTACTCCAAACCAAATTTAAAGAACTTTTAAGCTTTTAATAAGCCAACTTTCAACCTTAGGCACCGAAACACCCTCGGGTTATCTAAAACTCAATCCGAATACACGCCCAAGTCTAAAGTCATCATATGATCCTGTTGGACCATCAAATCCTGATTCCGAGGTCGTTTGCTAGAAATATTGATCAAAGTCAAACTTACCCCTTTAAGGCCACTATTATGGAACTAGGTGTTCCGATTTCAACCCGAACTCTTTCAAATCCCAAACTAACCATCCTCGCAAGTCATAAAACACTAAAAGTACATACGGGGAGTCTTATTTAGGGGAACAGGGGATCTAGAAAGTAAAATGACCGATCGGGTCGTTACATTCTCCACCTCTTAAACAAATGTTCGTCCTCGAATGGGTCTAGAATCATACCTAGAGCGCTGAATAGGTGTGGATTTCTGCTCCACATGTCCTCCTCGGCTTCCCAAGTCGCCTCCTTGGCAACTGGCTCCTCCTCATAACCCAGGCTCTCATCTAGTTGAATCGTGCTGAAGTCTAACACATGCGAACTGTCGGCATGATACCTCCAAAGCATAAACACGTGAAAAACCGGACGAACTCCAGATAAACTTGGAGGAAAATCATGCTCATAAGCAACCTCCCTAACTCGTCTCAACACCTCAAATTGGCTTATGAACATTGGGCTCAACTTGCCCTTCTTCCCGAACCTCATGATTCCCTTCATCGGCGAGACTTTCAAGAGAACCTTCTCGCCCACCATAAATGATAAATCGCACGCCTTCTGGTCCGCATAACTCTTCTATCTGGACTGTGCTGTGCGAAGTCACTCCTGAATCAACTTTATCTTTTCCAAGGCATCCTTCACTAAATCAGTACCATATAACTTAGCCTCGCCGGGCTCAAACCATCCGACGGGCGAACGACATCGCCGACCATATAAAGCCTCAAATGGAGCCATCTCGATGCTGGACTAATAACTATTGTTGTAAGCTAACTCGGCCAAAGGCAAGAATCTATTCTACTGCTCTCCAAAGTCAATCACACATTCTCTAAGCATGTCCTCCCGGATTTGAACCGTCAGTTATGACTGTCCGTCGGTCTACGGATGAAAGGTTGTGCTGAGCTCTACCCGGGTCCCCAACTCACTATGTACGGCCCTCCAGAAATGTGAAATAAATTGGGGTGTCTATCTGATATGATGGAAACAGGCACACTATGCAACCAAACAATCTCCTGAATGTAAATCTGAGCCAACCTTTCTGAAGAATACGTGGTAACAACCGGAATGAAGTGTGTCAACTTGGTCAACCTGTCGACAATGACCCAAACTGCATCAAACTTACGTAAGGTCCGCGGCAACCAAACTACAAAATCTATGGTAATGCGCTCCCATTTCCACTCAGGTATAACCATTTGCTGGAGTAAGCCACCTGACCTCTGATGCTCGTACTTAACTTGTTGGCAATTAAGGCACCTCGCTCTATACTCAACTATGTCCTTCATCAACCGCCGCCACCAATAATGCTGCCTCAGGTCGCGATACATCTTCGTAGCACCTAGGTGAATAGAATACCGAGATTTGTGTGCCTCCTACAGAATTTTGTTTTCTCAATCCATCAACATTAAGGACACATAGGCGACCCTAGAGTCGCAGAGCACCATCCTCCCCGATAGTAACCTCTTTGGCACCACCCTGTAGTACCGTCTCTCTAAGAACCAATAAGTGTGGATCATCAAACTGACGAGCCTTGATCTGGTCGAATAGTGAAGACTGGGCAACGACGCATGCAAGAACTCGGCTGGGCTCTGAAATATCCAACCTCATAAGTCTGTTAGCCAAGGACTGAATGTCCAAAGATAATGGCCTCTTCTCTGCTGAAATGAATGCCAAACTACCCATACTCTTCGCCTTTCTACTCAAGGCATCCGCAACCACATTTTCCTTACCCAAAGCTATGGTAATATCATAATCTTTTAGTAACTCCATCCACTTGCGCTGCCTTAAATTGAGATCCCTATGCTTGAACAAATGATGCAAGTTACGATGATCGGTGTAAACCTCACAAGACACCCCATAAAAATAATGCCTCCAAATCTTAAAAGCATGAACAATCGCTGTCAACTCCAAAATTATATACAAGATAATTCTTCTTATGGGGCTTCAGCTATCGTGAAGCATATGTAATAACTCGCCCCTCCTGTATCAATACACAACCCAAACCAACGTGTGAAGCGTCGCAATACACAGTAAACATCTTGGAATCGGAAGGCAACACCAACACCGATGCTGAAGTCAATGCGATCTTGAGCTTCTGAAAGCTCACCTCACACTCATCGAACCATCGGAACGGAGCACCCTTCTGGGTCAATCTAGTCAAAGGTACTACAATAGATGAGAAGCCCTCCACAAACCGGCAATAATAACCTACTAACCCCAAGAAGCTCCTGATCTCAGTCGGCGTGGTAGGACGAGGACAAAAACTGAACTGCCTCGATCTTCTTGGGACTATGTTAATACCCTTGCTTGCTACAACATACCCCAAGAATGCCACAAAATCAAACCAAAACTCACACTTGGAGAACTTAGCATATAGCTTCTGTTCCCGCAAGGTCTGAAGCACCACTCTCAAATACTGCTCGTGCTCCCCCATGCTACGTGAGTTGATCAAAATGTCATCATGAAGACAATGACAAATGAATCAATATATGGCCTGAACACCCGATGCATCAAATCTATAAACGTTGTGAGGGTGTTGGTCAAACTGAAGGACATCACTAGAAACTCATAATGGCCATATCTAGTCCGGAAATCTGTCTTCATAACATACGAATCCCGAATTTTCAACTGATTGTACCCCGATCTTAAGTCGATATTAGAGAACACACTGGCACCCTGCAACTGGTCAAATAAATCATTAATACGCGGTACCGGGTACTTGTTCTTAATGGTAACTTTGTTCAACTAGCGATAATCAATGCGCATCCGCATAGTCCCATCTTTCTTCTTCACAAATAACACTGCACTCGGTTTGACGAACCCCTTTGCTAGGAACTCCTCAAGCAGTTCCTTAAACTTCTTCAACTCTTTCGGAGCTATGTAATATAGTGGGATAGATATATGATTGGCACCTGGAGCCATATCAATACATAAATCGATATCACGATCTGCTGGCATGCCTAGAAGATCATAAGGAAACACATCGGATAACTCCTGGACCACGAGCACTAAATCAATCACTGGAGTCTCTGTGGTAGTATCCCGAACATAGGCTAGATAAGCCAAACAACCTTTCTCGACCATGTGTCGAGCCTTCAGAAAGGAGATAACCTAACTAGATGCACTAACAGACGATCCCTTCCACTCCAATCTAGGTAATTTTGGCATTGCCAAGGTAATAGTCTTGGCATGACAATCAAGGATGGCGTGATATGGAGACAACCAGTCTATGCCCAAGATGACCTCAAAGTCGGTCATATCAAGCAACAAAAGATTCACTCTAGTCTCAAAACCACAGAAAGTCACGATACATGACAGATAGGCCCGATCCATCACAATATAATCGCCCACTAGAGTGGATACATAAACAGGAATACCCAAGGACTCATGAGGAACTCCCAGGAAATGAGCAAACAGAGATGAAACATATGAATATGTAGACCCTGTATCAAATAGTACCAAAACATCCCTACCGCAAACAAAAATAATACTTGTGATCACGGCATCTGGTATGGCTGGAAAGTCATAGAATCTAGCTGGAGCACCACCTTGGTGTCCTTCACCTCTAGGACGGCCCCTACCCACCTGCCCCCCGCCTATGGGCGGCCGGACGGTTGGTGGGGCAGCTGGTGCTATAAACATAGGCTGCTGACCCTGTTGCACTGCCTTACCCCAAAGTCTGGGGCAGAACTTCCGCATATGACTGAGATCCCCGCACTCGAAACAACCTCTCGGTACGGTGGACTGCTGACCTGAAGTCTGACTCTGATGGCCTGAATACCCATTGGAGGAACCCTGAATAGCGGTGGGCGGTAGGAACTCTCTAGCATGGCGCTGAAATAAGGTCTCATCGGAGCACCCTGAGGAGGCGGTGATGCTGGATATGTGGGCCTGCTAGACTGACCCCTCACAAACTGACCTCTGTCCCCAGCCGGGGCACCTATGAACTCTCCAGAATATCGAAACCGCTTATCCCTCGTCGTCTGCTCTCGGCTACGCTGACGTACACCCTTAATTCTCTGAGCTATCTCCACAACTAGCTCATAAGAAGTCCCCATCTCAATCTCTAAGGCCATAGTGGCCTGAATACTAGAGTACAAACTTGCAACAAATCTTTGCACCCTCTCTGCGTCTGTAGGAAGTATCATAAGTGCAGGGCGAGACAACTCAGAGAATCTCACCTCATAGTCGGTCACCGACATCTGACCCTGCTGGAGTTGCTCGAATTAAAACCGCAACTCTTCCCTCTGAAAGGGTGGAATATACCTATCTAGAAAAATACGAGTGAACTGGTCCCAAGTCATGGGAGGAGAATTTGCTTGTTTGCCGAGGAGATATGACTGCCACCACCTACGGGCCTTGCCCTCCAGCTGGAAGGTGGTAAAGTTCACCCTGTGGGACTCCAATATCCTCATGTTGTGCAGTCTATCCCTGCAATAATCAATAAAGTCCTGGGGGTCCTCATCTCGCTCACCTCCGAAGACAGGAAGGTGTAGTCTTGTCCATCTATCCAATAGCTTCTGCGGCTCGCGGACCGCAACTGGTCTGGGCTCAGGTATAGCTACTATAACTGGCTATGGCCCTCCCATGGGTAGTGCGCCCAGGGTCTGATATATGACAGCTACATGCCTAAGAGCCTAAGCAGTAAGGGTCTGTGCTCCCCCTCCCGCCTGAGATATGGCTGGGTCCGCTGGAAATAAACCAGCCTGAGTCATAGAATCCATGAAGCGCAGCATATGGCCCCTGACCTCCTGAAATCCCAGTGCGGACATGAAATCCACCGGGGCTGGCTCGGCTGCACGCACCTCGACCTGCTCCTCAATAATAAGATCCTCTACTAGATCCACTAGTGGCATAACTGGAGCAACTCTAGGACATCCTCATCCTCTACCACTAGCTGGAGCCCACCCTCGGGCTCTTCCCCGGCCTCTAGCAACACGGAGCAGCTCCTTCATGATCAGGTACATCTGTCGTGCGCGTTCTCACCATCTATGAGAGAATATGAGAAAGATACTTAGCACAACATCAACTGCACGATAGAATATGAAGAAAGAGTAGTTTCCTAATACCCTATAGCCTCTCGAAGATAAGCACAGACCTCTCTGTACCGATCCGCAAGATTTTATTAGGCTTGCTCATAACTTGTGAGACCTACGTAAACCTAGTGCTCTGATACCATGTTGTCACGGCCCAATTTCCCCCATAGGCCGTGATGGCACCCAACGTCACCGCTAGGCAAGCCAACGGTGAACTAATCCATGTTATTTCTATTTTTAATAAGTTTCTAAGTAATTACATCCTATTTATTAAGAAATTTAGGAGTAGAAAATTTAATAAATAAAGCGAAGACAACTGAGTGGCAATCATAGTGATATAAGTAGTCTAAAACCATAAAGTCTACTAGTGTGTGCGCTAACACCTGGTGTCACAAGTGCATGAGCAACTAGTGAATTATACAAAACTCTAACTACTGTCTGAAATAAAAATAGACAGAAAAATAAGTGCAAACGAGAGACTCTAGGTGCTGCAGGACGGCTGAGGAAGCAGCTCACCACTAGGCCTTAGGGTAACGGGGGTGCACACCGGTAAGACTGCCAAATGCACCTGCCTCAGATCCTGCACGGTTAGTGCAGAAGTATAGCGTGAGTACATAAACAACATGTATCCAGTAAGTATCTAGTCTAACCTCGAAGAAGTAGTGATAAATATTTCATGATTTGCGTCCTAAACTACCCGGACATAAGCATAATTAGTATCTACACATAGACTCTCGTCACCTCATGCGTACGTAGCCCCCACAATTAGAAGCAAATAGTAATTTAAATCAACTATGGGGTAAATTTCCTCTTACAAGGTTAGACAAGAGACTTACCTCGTCTCAAAGCTCACTTTCCAGCTTCAAATTCACTCTAAAGCCTCAACTCGGTGCCGAACAATCCGAAACTAGTCAAATGTTATAAAAAGCAATACATGTTCGAAAGTTTGTATTCTAACTATTAGAGTAATTACCCAACCCATATTGGAAGATTTCTAAAATTTACCCCCAGACCCACGTGCCCGAATTTGAGAAATATTTGAAGAAATTTGTTAACCATAACCTCACGAACTCAAATATATAATTTTCACTCAATCCCACAACCATTTTTGTGGTTAAATCCCATTTTTATCCAAACCTATTTTGTTCATCTAAACCTATTATTTTCATAATTTTACATGTTAAAATCTACCCATAATTTATGTATTTAACTTATATTGGATAGAAATTACTTTCCTCCAATAGCTAGGTGAAAATCCCTCTCTAAGAAGCTCAAATATCGACTAAGAAGTGAAAGAAATGAGTTAAAAATGGTCTAAGTCCCGTATTAAATGAACATCACTACCTTCAGCACATCTGCTTCTGCGGCTCTATGGCCGCTTTTGCGGCTCCACATCTGTGAAAATATCATCGCAGATGCGGCTCTCCCCTAGTTTGCCTATCGCCGCATCTGTGGACACTGGCCCACTTCTATGGGACCGTTTCTGTGACGAACGTGCCGCACCTGCGGCTTTGGCCGCTTCTGCGGTTCCTTCCATCGCACATGCGCTTCCGTATGTGCACACCACGCTCCGCATCTGCGATCTCTGGGCAGTCTACACTGAGCCGCATCTGCGGCTATTCGATCACTTCTACGAGCTGGCACTTGCAGTTGGCCCTCCGCATGTGCGTTTGCACCAGAACTCTGATGCTTCAGTTATTCTTTCCAAGTCCAAATGAGTTTCGTGCCTCGTCCGAATGGCATTCGGGGCCCCGTGGCCCCGCCCAAACATACCAACAAGTTCGAAATCATAAAATGGAACCGTTCGCACCCTTGGAATGTGGAAAACAACAATAAAACTAAGAATTAGTCAAAACTAATAAAATCAACTTATGAACTTCAAATTCTTCCAACTTACTCCGAATGCATCGAATCATACTTAAACTACTCGGAATGACACCAAATTTTGCTTGCAAGTCTTAAATCACCATACAGAACTATTCTCAGGCTCGAAATCCCAAACGGATCTCAATAACACCAAAGCCTACTCCAAACCAAATTTAAAGAACTTTTAAGCTTTCAATACTTTCAACCTCAGGCACCAAAACGCTCCCGGGTCATCCAAAACCTGATCCGAATACACACCCAAGTCCAAATTCATCATACGAACCCGTTGGGACCATCAAATCCTGATTTCAAGGTCGTTTGCTAGAAATGTTGACTAATGTCAAACTACCCCTTTAAGGCCACTATTAAGGAACTAAGTGTTCCGATTTCAATCCGAACCCTTTCAAATCCCGAATTAACCATTCCCGCAAGTCATAAAATAGTAAAAGCACATATGAAAAGTCTTATTTATGAGAACGGGGATCTAGAAAGCAAAACGACCGGTCGGATCGTTACATTAAATTTGAGAGTCGCCTTAGGTTGATAGCGGTCTTTGGCAAG
>AWOL01S0009441.1:33708-44227 GCA_000715115.1 Nicotiana otophora | reverse complement strand
AATACAAGATAAAGAACTACAACAGAATGATCATCGGAGCAGTCAATATATCATGAATCAACAAGAATAATTAATAGAGTAAAGAAAAATGCACGGCATCACCCTTCATGCTTTTTCTCTCAATCTCACTATAAAATTTATAGAAACGGCACGGCATCACCCTTTGTGCTTTTACTCTCATATCATAGCACGGCATCGCCCTTCGTGCATTAACACTCACAATATAGCACGACATCACCCTTCGTGCATTAACACTCACAATAGGGCACGGCATCACCCTTCGTGCATTAATACTCACAATATGGCATGGCATCACCCTTCGTGCATTAACACTCTCCCTTACCATAATGCAATGCATAAATAACAACATGGAGATAGAATAACAAGTACAAACCTTACTTCAACATTTGGTTCCATAATATCAATCTCAACTTGAAATAAAAAACTCAATTATCACCAGAAAATTCCGTAAACATGAAAAGAACGATAATTTGAACAACACTAGTATAACACGTAGCAATTTTGCATAGGAATGAGACAATATCAGAAAAATAGAGAAACATGAAAAAACAAGTAAATTGGCGGCGCATAGGTACTCGTCACCTCACATATACGCCTCTTACATGAATTTAACTTAGCAAATAATCTAAGGTTCCTAATTCCCTCAAGTCAGGGTTAGACACAATACTTACCTCGCTCCGAATGCCACTTAATACTCAATCACAGTTTTTCCATTGGAATTCACCTCCAAACCAATCGTATCTATTCAAAAATGACTCAATAATATCAAATATTGCTAAAGGAATCAATTGTATTGCATAAATTAAATTTTCCAAATTTTCCTCTAAAAAGTCGAAAAATCGACCCCGGGCCCGCTTGGCCAAAACCCGAGGTTCGGACCAAAATCCTTTTATCCATTCACCCCCGAGCCCGAATATGTAATTAGTTTTGAAATCCGACCTCAAATCGAGGTCTAAATCCCCAAATTTCCGAAATCCCTATTTTCTACTCTAACCCTTAATTCTACCATGAAAACTCTAGATTTTAGGTTGACAATTCAAGAAATGTACTGGGTAATTGAAAGAAGATGATTTAGAATCACTTACAAATAATTTGGGGAAAGAATTACTCTTGAAAAATTGCCCCTCACCGTTTGGTTTTTGAGAAAATTGAGTTTGTTTTGGAAAACATCCCGTTTTGGGTTCTGTTAAGTGCTGGGCGATAGTGTTCATCGCGTTCGCGAGAGCACTGTTGCGTTCGCGAAGGGTAGTGACTACCAAGCCTTCGCGTTCGTAAGACCCAGCTCGCGTTCGCGATGTTCACTCCCCTCTGGCCTTCCCGTTCGCGAGGAATGGCTCGCGTTCGCGCTGAAGGAACGACCAAAACTCCCCCCCAGGTCCCCACATGCTTCGCGTTCGCGTTGAGCCGGTCGCGTTTGCGAAGGGTATATCCCCCATCACTTCGCGTTCGTGACCAAGACTTCGCGTTCGCGAAGAAGAAGTCTCAGCCTCATTAGTTTACTCCTCGCGTTCGCGAGAGGACCTTCGCGAACGCGAAGAAGGATATGGCAGACACCAGAATTTGCAGAAACTAGATTTTTCCCAAGTCCAAAACATCCCGTGGCCTATCGAAACTAACCCGAGCCCTCGGGGCTCCAAACCAAACATGCACACAAGTCCAACAATATCATACGAACTTGCTCGCGTGATCAAATTGCCAAAACAACACCTAGAACTCTAAATTTAGCACCAAATCAATTGAATTTCTCAAGAACACTTTAAAACTTCTAATTTCTCAATTGGATGTTCGAATCACGTCAAATCAACTCCATTCCTCACCAAATTTCACAAACATGTCTTAAATATTATAATGAACCTGTACCGGGCTCCGAAACCAAAATACGGACCCGATACTAACAATGCCAAATATCAATCCATTCTTAAAAATAAATAATTTCTAAACTTTTAATTTTCATCAAAAATTCATAACTCAAGCTAGGGACCTCCAAATTCGATTCCGGGAATACGCCCAGGTCTCATAATTCGATACGGGCCTACCGGGACCATCAAAGCACGGATCCGGACCCGTTTACAAAACATGTTGACCGAAGTCAACTAAAATCAACTTTTAAGGCAACAATTCTTATTTTCATTAGTTTTCAACATAAAAGCTTTCCAGAAACCTTCCCAGACTGCGCACACAAATCAAGGAGGGTAAACAAATGAGATTTTTATGTCTTAAGAGCGTAGATTCAAGTTCAAAAATATAAGATGACCTTTTGGGTCATCGCATTAAAGCTCAACGAATGGTTAAGAAGGGGTGTGATACGTATCTAGCTTATGTGCGAGATGTCAGTATTGATACCCCTATAATTGAGTCAGTCTCAGTAGTGAGGGATTTTCCATATGTGTTTCCAGCTGATATTTCGGGCATGCCGCCCGACAAAGATATTGAGTTTAGCATTGATTTGTTGCCGGGCACTCAGCCCATCTCTATTCCTCCATATCATATGGCTCCTCCTAAGTTAAAGGAGTTGAAGGAGCAGTTATAGGAATTGCTTGATAAGGGCTTCATTCGGCCAAGTGTGTCACCTTAGGGTGCTCCTGTCTTATTTGTGAAGAAGAATGATGGTTCTATGCAGATGTGTATTGATTACCACCAGTTGAACAAAGTCACAGTGAAGAACAAATGTCCTTTGCCTCGTATTCATGACTTATTTGATCAGTTACAGGGTGCCGGGGTGTTTTCCAAGATTGATTTACGTTCCGGCTATCATCAATTGAAGATTCGGCAGCTAGATATCCCGAAGACTGCCTTCCGACTACGAGTTCCTTGTGATGGCTTTTAGGCTGACCAATGCCCCATCAGCTTTTATGCACTTGATGCACAGTGTGTTCCGACCTTATCTTGACTCATTCATCATTGTGTTTATTGACGACATTCTGGTATACTCCCAGACTCGGGAAGATCATGAGCAGCACATAAGGACTGCGCTTCAGACCTTGAGAGAAAAGAAGTTAATATGCAAAATTTTCAAAGTGTGAGTTTTGGCTACACTCAGTGTCATTCTTGGGTCATATAGTATCGAGTGATGGGATCCAGATGGATCCGAAGAAGATTGAAGCAGTGCAGAGTTGTCCCAGACCGTCCTCAGCTACGGAGATTCGGAGTTTCCTTGGTTTGGCGAGGTATTACCGTCGGTTTGTTAAGGGATTTTCATCTATTGCAGCGCCTATGACCAGGCTGACCCAGAAGGGTGCTCCTTTCAGGTGGACAGGGGAGTATGAGGAGAGCTTTCAGAAACTCAAGACAGCTTTGACTACAGCCCCAGTATTGGTATTGCCTTCAGGTTCGTGGCCTTATACTGTTTATTGTGATGCGTTGCGAGTTGGCCTCAGCACCGTGTTGATGCAGGACCGTAGGGCAATTGCTTATGCGTCCAGACATCTGAAGGTGCATGAAAAGAACTATCATGTCCACGACCTTGAGCTAGCAGCTATTATTCATGCCTTGAAGATTTGGAGGCATTATTTGTATGGTGTTCCTTGTGAGATTTACACCGATCATCGGAGTTTGTAGCATCTGTTCAAGCAAAAAGATATTAACTTGCATCAGCGGAGGTGGTTGGAGCTACTTAAGGACTATGATATCACTATTTTGTACCATCCCGGGAAGGCCAATGTGGTGGCCGATGCTTTGAGTCGCCGGACAGAGAGTTTGGGGAGTTTAGCATATCTACCAGCAGTAGAGAGGCCATTGGCGTTGGATGTTCAGGCCTTAGCCAGCCAGTTTGTGAGATTGGATATTTCTGAGCCGAGTCGATTATTGGCTTGGGTGGTCTCTTGGTCTTTTCTTTATGGAGCGTCAGTATGATGACCCACATCTGCTTGTCCTTAAGGACACGGTCCAGCACAGTGATATTAAGGAGGTCACGGGGATGATGGTGCATTAAGGATGTAGGGCAGGCAATGTGTGCCTAATGTGGACGGTTTGCGTAAGTTGATTTTCCAGAAGGCTCACAGTTCGCGGTACTCTATTCATCCGGGTGCCGCAAAGATGTATCAGGACTTGAGACAACATTACTGGTGGAGAAGAATGAAGAAGGACATAGTAGAATATGTAGCTCAGTGTCTAAATTGCCAGCAGGTAAAGTATGAGCATCAGCGGCCGGGTGGATTGCTTCAGAAGTTAGAGATTCCGTAATGGAAATGGGAGCGGAGCACTATGGATTTCGTTGTTGGACTCCCACGGACTCAGCGGAAGTTTGATGCAGTTTGGGTGATTGTAGATAGGCTGACCAAGTCAGCTTATTTCATTCATGTGATGACTACCTATTCTTCCGAGCAGCTAGCTCTAATCTACATCCGTGAGATTGTCAAGCTTCATGGCGTACCGGTATCTATTATCTCTGATCGGGGTACGCAGTTTACATCACAATTCTGGAGAGTTGTACAACATGAGTTGGGTACTCGGGTTGCGTTGAGCACAACATTTCACCCTCAGACGGATGGACAGTCCGAGCGCACTATTCAGATACTGGAGGATATGCTCCGCGCTTGTGTGATAGATTTTGGGGGTACTTGGGACCAGTGTTTGCCACTTGCGGAGTTTGACTACAATAACAGTTATCAGTCCAGCATTCAAATGGCACCGTATGAGGCTCTGTATGGTAGGCGGTGTCGGTCCCCAATTTGATGGTTTGATTCAGGCGAGGCTAGATTATTGGGCACGGACTTGGTTCAGGATGCCTTGGAGAAGGCTAAGGTGATTCAGGATAGACTTCGCACAGCCCAGTCCAAACAGAAGAGTTATACGGATCGGAAGGTTCGCGATGTTTCATTCACGATTGGAGAGCGGGTCTTACTCCGGGTTTCACCTTTGAAGAGCATTGTGAGGTTCGGAAAGAGGGGCAAGCTAAGCCCAAGGTTTATTGGTCCCTTTGAGGTGTTGCGGCGAGTTGGGGAAGTTGCTTACGAGCTTGTCTTACCTCCCAGCCTAGCAGGAGTTCATCCGGTATTCAACGTTTCTATGATCCGGAAGTATCACGGTGATCCGGCTCATGTATTGGATTTCAGCTCAGTCCAATTGGACAAGGATCTATCTTATGTTGAGTAGCCAATGGCTATTTTAGAAAGGCAGGTCAGAAAGCTAAGGTCAAAGAATATTGCTTATGTAAAGGTTCAATGGAGGGGACAACCGGTCGAGGAGGCGACTTGGGAGACCGAGCAAGATATGCGCAGCCGTTATCCTCAACTTTTCACCACTTCAGGTATGTCTCTATGATCCATTGAGGACGAGCGATTATTTTAAGAGGGATAGGATGTAATGACCCTGCCAGTCATTTTGAGAGTAATAGCCCCGATTCCCTATTTACTGTTTCCCCCGTATATTATTCTGCTTATGTGACTTGACGGGAGGTTTTGTTTTTGGTTTCGGAGTGTTCTGGGACACTTAGTCCCTAAAACGGAAGCTTAAGTCTTAGGATTTTGACCGTAGTCAGAACTGTGTGAAGACGACTCCGGAATGGAGTTTCGTCGGTTCCGTTAGCTTCGTTGGGTGATTTTGGACTTAGGGGTGTGTACGGATTGTGTTTTAGAGGTCGGTAGCTCATTAAGGCTTGAAATGGCGAAAGTTGAATTTTTTGAAGATTTTGACCGGGAGTGGACATTTGATACCGGGGTCGAATTCCGATTTCGAAAGTTGGAGTAGGTCCGTAATGTTGAATACGACTTGTGTGCAAAATTTGGGGTCAATCAGACGTGATTTGATAGGTTTCGACATTGGTTGTAGACATTTAAAGTTTCAAGTTCATTAAGTTTGAATCGGAGGATGATTCATATTTTTAGCGTTGTTTGATGTGATTTGAGGGCTAGACTAAGTTTGTATGGTGGTTTAGGACTTGTTAGTATGTTTGGTTGAGGTCCCGGGGGCCTCGGGTGTGTTTCGGATGCTTAACGAATTGAATTTGGACTTAGGCTAGTTGCTGAAGATTTTCTGGTTTCTGTTGTTTTCGCACCTGCAGAGGGGAGACCGCAGGTGCGGGATCACATGTGCGAAGAAGGAGCCGCAGATGCGGCCAATAAGGAGCTGGGCAGGAACCACATGTGCGATGCATTTCCGCACCTGCGATAGTCACAGATGCAGTCGCATAGCCGCAGGAGCGGAACCTGGGATTCTAAGTGGAATCCGCACCTGCGATGGCATTTCCACAGGTGCGGCATCGCAGATGCGACAGAGAGTCTGCAGGTGCGAGATTTCTGGACAGAACATTTAAATGCAAACGTTCGCGATTTTTTCTCATTTTCAACATTTTGAACTCGAGTTTGGCGATTTCTTGGGAGCAATTTTAGGGGTTTCTTGAGGTAAGTCCCTTGTGCTTATTTTTGATCAATAATCTTGATTCCCCATTTATTTTTCCACCTAGTTAGTGTGTATTTAAGGTAGAAATTGGGAGTTGGAGGCTAGGGATTTGAAGAGTTTGATTTGGGATTTGAGTAGTCATTTGAGGTAGGATTTTCATAAATTTGGTATAGTTGGACTCGTGAGTGAATGGGTTTTCGGATTTTATAATTTTTGCCCGATTCCGAGACGTGGGCCTAGGTCGACATTTTTAGGGCGAATTTCGATATTTTTGTTTAAGTATTGATTTCATAAATTAGATAGGTCTATTATGGTTGTATTTATGATATGTAATTGCTTTTGGCTAGATTTGGGCCATTCGGAGCCGGATATTCGTGGAAAAGGTATTGTAACCGATTGATTGAGCTTGGTTCGAGGTAAGTGGCTCGTCTAACCTTGTGTGGGGGAAATCCCCTTAGGATTTGGTACTGTTTGATATGTAAGCGCCGTGTACGTGAGGTGACGAGTACGTACACGGACTAATTATTGTAAAAACCCGATTTCTGCTAAGTAATAACATGTTTCCTTCTTATTTGAGTTACATCAGCATGTGTAGTATCCTGTTAGCTTAGAATAGCATGTCTACTTGCCATAATTGCTTATCTGAACTCCGTGCAGCATGTTTAGTGAAATTCCTACTTTTCTTTGACTTTTACTTTGTCTAAATTGTAGGATTTCGTGTTGTAGCTGTTAATTCTATTGTTTGAGCTGCATATTTACTTTTGGGACTACGAAACGGTATTTCGGGAGACCCCCCTGTACTGCATATTTACTTTGGGACTATGGAACGATATTCCGGGAGATCCCCCTGTACCGCATATTTATTTTGAGACTACGGAACGGTATTCCGGGAGATCCCCCTATACTGTATATTTACTTTGGGACTACGGAATGGTATTTCGGGAGATCCCCCTGTACTACACATTTATATTTGGGACTACGAGATGGTATCTCGGGAGATCCCCTGTTGTTATCTATGTGTACTAAGCTGTTGTCTTCTATGATTTCATTCCTGTTAAATTTCAGTCTTTATTTTACTGCGGTATTTCATTCTACCTTATTTTTATTTTATATATATATACCAGTAGGGCCCTGACCTGACCTCGTCACTACCCGACTGAGGTTAGGCTTGGCACTTACTGGGTACCGATTGTGGTATATTCATGCTATTCTCTGCACATATTTTTCGTGTGCAGATCCAGGTGCTCCTTATCAACCGCACTCTTAGTGAGCTGGGATAGCTTTGGAGACTTCAAGGTATATCTGCCGCGTTCGCAGACCTCAGAGTCCCCTTCTACTCTTTTCCATGTCCATTATCTTTTCTATTTTTCCTTTGTTAGACTCTGATGTATAGAGACACTAGACTTTCCTTCTATAGTTTGTGATTCACGATGTTTCGGGTTTTGAGATTTCTGTGTATTTTGAATAGTTGGTTATTGTACATGCCACGCGGCATGGTACCGAGTTATGTTATTACTGCTACAATTAGTTGTTAAATTTATGTTTTCATTTCATTATTCCGCAAATGTTAGGCTTACCTAGTCGTAGAGACTAGGTGCCGTCACGACGTCATACGAAGGGGAAATTGAGTCGTGACATAAAACATAATAGAAATAGAATTCTAATTAAGTACTACCTTTGGATTTTGTTGCCTAAGGATCGGCTACTAATTATCTGCTTGGATTACAAAAGCACATCAACAAAACCCATTCCTTATCATACGAAATTTATACAATCTCAAGTTTCTTTCATTTTCCATTCATAATAATACCAAATAATATTTTATTTTTGCAAACCCTTCATAGAAAATTAAAAAAGCAATAGGAGAAGAGAAAATCCAGCCCACCGATAAATTTATTCATTACACAACGTAAATATCTCTATTTTTTAAGTATAATAATAATATCTTTAATAAATAAATTATAATACAAATTAACAAATAATGAAATAGTTAAAATTTGTATCGGAATGAATCCTTTTCTTATTAGAATACGAGTTCAATTTTAGCTTTTTAGATATTTGAAATGTTATGCCACACGAGTTTGAAGTTTCAAATATATACGAAAAACTTACAAGGAAATGACACAGCTAGAAATAGTATATGTTAGGATGCACTTAATTTTGTTCTTTTAACCAAATTCAAACCATGAAATAATTTTGAAAATCAAGATTTGAAATAAAAAAGCTATGAGCACTAAGACCTCTGGACCTACGCTTAATTTATAACTGTGAACAAATTACAAACTGCGAATAGCGCATACTATTGCATGATATGCTCAATGTGAAGATGTTTAAAGTTTTTAAAATTTTAATTAAGATGACCTTACACCAATAACTATTTATAATATACTAGGATTATTGATTTAAGAGAGAAGAAATCACGAAAGAGTTAATGGGCACTACTAAACTAATTAACATAGGAAGCATAATAATTTTTTTGAGTAAAGCCCATGAGTCCGTTAAAATTAGAACCTTTTGAGTACTGAATTATAGAATAATTATTCTTACATGCACTTAAAAGAGTTTATAGGAACATCAAGCATTAGTATAATGAATAAATTAACGTGATAAAAAGTTCAACATATTAGGAGAGTCATTGCGTGTGTATACACAAAGTTCTAAGAATTAAGACCGGATTCTAATAAAAAAAAGAAGGTGGAAATCGTAAGACAGAATTGTCAATTATAGGAATCAAACATGCGATGTTGTAGTTGGGACTTTGATGTAATTACAATGTTTCTTCAATTGAATTATAAAAAATAGATATCATTGTTACTTAAATGTACATACCAGAGTAATTAGAGTTTACTTTTCGAAGGAGACAAATATATGAGAAGAACCAGTTTAAATTAGGTATACATTAACTACCATAAAGCATTATAAACACGAGATAAATTTACTTATATTGATTTAATTGGTTCATCTTTTCTTAAACCAATAAACACGAGGCTTCTATCGCGAAGGAGAAGCTTTGAACCTCAAGCCTTCGCGAACGCGATCACTATGTCGCGAACGCGAAGCAAAATACATGCCAGCCCAATTTGCTCTTCGCGTTCGTGAGAGTACCTTCGCGAACGCGAAGAAGAACATACCAGAAGCCTGAAGTCTGCAGAAAACTAGATTTCCTAAGTCCGAAATCATCCCGTAGCCTATCCGAAACTCATCCGAACCATCAGAGCTCCAAACCAAACATGCACACAAGTTCTAAAATATCATACGAACTTTCTCGCATGATCGAATCGCCAAAATAATACCTAGAACTACGAATCAGACACCAAATCAAAGGAAGTTTTCAAGAAAACTTTAAAACTTATAGTTTTACAACCGGACGTCCGAATCACGTCAAATCAACTCCGATTCTCGCCAAATTAGGCAGACAAGTCATAAATATTATAGTGGACCTATACCAGACTCCGAAACCAAAGTACGGATCCGAGGTCAATAAATCCAACATCAGTAATTTCTTAGAAATCATTAAGCTTTCAAGCTTTTAATATTTCATCAAAATTCCATAACTCGGGCTAGGGACCTTGGAATTCGATTCCGGGCATACGCCCAAGTCCCAAATCACGATACAGACCTACCGGAATTTTTAAAACACTGATGCGGGTCTGTTTGCTCAAAATGTTGACCAAAGTCAACTTAGTTGAGTTGTAAAGCTCTATTTCCCATTTTAATCTATTTTTCACATAAAAACTTTTCGAAAAAATGTACGGACTACGCATGCAAGTCAAGGAATGATAAATGGTGCTTTTCGAGGTCTTAGAACACAGAATTACTTATTAAATTTAAAGATGACATTTGGGTCATCACATTCTCCACCTCTAAAACAAACGTTCGTCCTCGAACGGAGTTAGAAAAAAGTACCTGAGCTGGAGAAAAGGTGTGGATATTTACTCTGCATGTCCGACTCGGACTCCCAGGCAGATGCCTCTACCGACTGACCTCTCCATTACACCCAAACTGAAGGATAACTCTTAGACCTCAACTGTCAGACCTGCCGGGCTAGAATAGCCATTTGCTCCTCATCGTAAGTCAAATCTTTGTCCAATTGGACTGAGCTGAAATCTAACACATGGGACGGATCATCATGATATTTCCGGAGCATAGACACATGGAA
>AWOL01S0009439.1:15417-26859 GCA_000715115.1 Nicotiana otophora | reverse complement strand
CCTTCATGAATCAAGTGCCCTCACACAATAATAGAGAGTAGTACCAACACAATAAAATTCAAGAATAATTAAGAACTCAAGATAGAAAGAATTCGCTCACTCTCTGAAGTAACATTCATATGCAACAAAAGACGTACCATAGGCTTGCTCGTAGTGTACTACTCTACTAATTGAGATCATTCAGTCAAGGATCAGGTAGGACTTTATTTGGTTGCAATGTTTGTTGTGGGATGGGTAGGATACATTTGTATATAAGAGTGACTACACCTCCCTAAGCTCTTTAATACATACAATTAACTTTTCAAAAGCCACACTTGTGTCAAACCATAATTCACCTTCACATCAATATACATCAAATCCCTACTTCATTAAGCATAATTACATCAAGAGTTACAACTTTCAAGGAATATTTTTCACAATCATACAATTATTTTTCCTTCTTTTTCAATTCAAGTGGCTCTTACTTTTTCAACACAGTGCACCCTTCTCCTTATTTAATTAGTTCCAGTCAAAAGCCAACCCAACCACCCCACACTTCAACTTTTAAAAAGTTCATACAAATTCAAGTGCTCGCGAGAGGTAAAAGGTTCAAATATATGGTCAATTCAAACAAAGGGCAAGGCTCATAATGTGGTTGCCAAAGAAATAGGATTACAGGCTGAAAGGAGTTAACTAAGATACATAACAATTAGGCGGGTAGAAACATATAACCGGCTCAACAAATAAATGTGTATATCACTTCTAAGACTGAATAAAACTAATATTTCGCTCTGCAAACACACGGGGCAAGTTTTAGACATCAAATGCAATACAATGAATAATACAAAATCACACACACATGGCACATAACTCACTCAAGATTGGACTCATCAAGACACTCTAGCCGAAGCAGTTAAGCAAAGTTAAGATCATACAGTTTAAGGTACTTATACAATAGTCAAAAACTGAGCCTAAGTGTGACAACTAAAGCACTCACTATTCTCAAGGTACAACAAAGGTAAGAGATATTACTTCCAATTTAAGTCACAGCACAAGGTTTCCTACTCTTAACAAAAATAAAAACTAACTATACCCGATTCAAACAAAAGCCTTGGAAAAGAATCGCGACACAAAAAAAGGGGAAATTATTACACTACCAACAAAAGAAAATATTTTTTTTCCTTTGAGTTTAATCCCTCAAGAAACCTGTTAATATGATATCCATCGTCGGGAAAAATCAAAAATTTTAAACTTTTCGTGTTTTTTTTTCTAATTATTTTCTCTATCTCTAACTACTACAACTAACAATAAGAAAACTTAAACTAATATACATACACATATCCCCCACCCCACACTTTAAGTTGTAGAATGTCCCTATGACACACAATTAAAAAGTATAAGGTGAAGGAAACTTCCCTGAATATCTAGTCGGAGTCAGAGTCGAAGTCGGGCTCTATTCCTCATGCCCGAACTAGTGCACACATCCATGCATATAGCTTCTTCTCAACCTTCTTGGGGTACACCCCATACTTATCTTTCTCACTCACTGGAGCCTTCTATTTCAAACTCTTCACTTTCCACTCAACACTTGCAGCTGGTCTTTCCTTTTTCACCCTCGTTGCTACATTCATCTCAAAAGTCACAATCTCCTCACCCACTCTAAGCATGAGTTTTCTCTTATGTATATCTAATATATCTATACTCGTTGCTAAGAATGGTCTTCCTAGGATGAGGGAAACCTCATTGTTTTCTTCTATCTTCACCAATATAAAATCTACAGGAAATACGAACTTATCTACCCAAACCAACACATCTTCCACTATCCCCTCAAGTATTAGAGTCGTTTGGTCTGCCAGCTGCAAAGATATTGGTGCTGAGCTTATCTCTTCGATCTCATTCTCCAGTTTCCTGTAAATAGACAAGGGCATTAAGTTAATTGAGGTACCAAAATCACATGAAGACTTATCAAAATTAATAGTGCCTAATGACAAATGTATTGTATTACTCCTTGGATCTCCACACTTTTGTGGGAGTTTAATTTGCAAGATTACGCTGCAATGCTCTGTGAGCTTGACCACTGAGGACTCTTCTATTTTCCTCTTCTTTGTCGGGATCTCCTTCAAGAATTTGGCATAAGCAGTCATTTGTGAGAGAACCTTTATGAATGGTAAATTTACATTAACCTGTTTCAACATATCCAAAAATCTCTCAAACTGCTGCACCAACTTTTCTCTAAATAGCTTATGGGGATAGGTAAAACAGGCATGTGCTTGCTCTCTTCATGTTCCTCCCTTCTAATTCTTTTCCTTCTTCTTTTTCTCAACTCCCTTCTTGCCTTTCTTCTTCTTATCAACCTCAATTTTCAGTTGCTCCCCACTTTCTTTTTCAAGTTCCACATCGTATTGGACTGGGGTATGATCTTTCAACACCTGCCCACTTCTCAACGTTACAACATTCACTGTTTTATTAAGGTTTCTCTCTGCATCAGTAGGAAGAGTACCTAGAACTCTCTTAGATAATATTGTTGCAATTTGTCCCACTTTCTTCTCGAAATTGCGAATTGCTGCCCCTTGTACTTCAAATCTTTCGTCGGTTTTTTATAATAAAGGCCTTTATGAGATCTTCTTGATCGGACTGATTGTGTTGTTGAGGCTGAAACTGCAGCCTTTGCTGATTCACAATACCAGGAGCTCCTTGTCCCTGAAATTTGGGGTTGTTTTGTTGCCATGCATTTGCAGTACCCCCAGGTCAACTTCATGAAAAATCGGGATGCTTCTGACCTATTGCATTGAAGCTATAATTAGAGGGCCACTAATTAGCATCTTCAGATAACTCATCAAGAATTGTAACTATCTCCTCTGGGGTATTATTTATCAATGGGCCTCCAACTGCATTACTCAATGTTCTATGCGAGGCTGATGTCAATCTATCCCAAAAGTCCTGGAGTTGCATCCAGAGTTTAATTCCACTATGTTGACTCTTTCTTAAAATCTCCTTAAACCTCTCCCTTGCTTCAAACACTGTTTCAGTCTCTTTCTAGCAGAAATTATGGATTTCTCTTCTAAACTTGTCCGTCTTAGCTGATGAGAAATATTTATCAAGAAATTTTCTTGTCATCTCATCCTATGTTCCAATTGATCCCATAGGCAAGCTTCGATGCCACTACTTTGCATCATCTTTGAGTGTGAAGGGGAGTGCCTTTAAGTATACTGCATCTTATTCCACACCATTGTATTGAATGGTGTTCATAATCGCATCGAAGTCTCTTTGATAGTTGTTTGGATATTTGTTCATCTTTCCTAAGAAGACACAACCGTTTTGAAGGGTTTGTAGCAACCTTTGCTTCAACTGAAAATTGTTAGCTACAACTTGAGGTGGTCTCCTACTTGATAGGCCTTGATTGTAGACTGGTCTAGAAAAATTTCCATGTGGTCTCCCAGGCTGGGAGCAATATTTCCGAACTGGTCTACAGCCAAGGGTTGATTTTAAGCAATTCTCCGACCCCACTCTTCTTCATAAATAATCTATGAATCTCTAATAGTTGCTCTCTCAGCATCCCGTACAGCTTTTTCTTGTTGTTGGGTTGCCTCTCTTGTAGCCAAATCTATAGTATCATCATCGACTCCAGCCATAGTTTCTTTGCTTGTTGATTGCCCAACCTTTTCTAACTTCTCAGTGAGATTTCTTTCCTTCCTCAGCTGTTGCAGTTGTTTTTCTATCTCAGGCTCGTATGTTTGCACTTTTTTCGCAGGGGCTCGAGTCATGCACCAATCGAATCCTGTAGCTTGTGCACAGTCAACGAGCACCAACCGTAAAAAGGGAAAACTAAAATAAAAAGAGAAAAATTTCCTAAATTACCAGTACAAACTATTTGAAACACTATCGATTGACAATCCACGGCAAGGACGCCAAAATTTAACGAGCGCAAAACACACACTTAAATATGCTAACTAGCAAAATATAGTATAATATAGTATCGTATCCACAAGGATTGGATTTAAATAGCATTCTTATAGTTTCCAGCTTGATTGATATCCAAGATGATCAACAATTGAGATTTATATGATTAAGAACTAAAATTAACCAAGCATCTAAAGCTATTGACTAGTGACAACCGTAACAATGAGTAAGAAAATAGGGTTATTAGTGGGAGAATATAGGGTGTTGATAGGATAGGTGCAAGATAATTGTTTTGGATCTAACTCTAGATAATTCTCTTTTTATGTTCAAGTGAGTCTCTCGAATTCACTCGATTATTAATTCGAACGTTCAGCAAAAACTCTTCTCTCGATTAAGTCTTAACCTCAAAAGATGAACCAATTTAAGCACGTGAAGATATGCAAGAATGCGTAGTGGATTGGTCATTAGGAAAACATCTTTCAATTATTATCCTAACTAGGTTTAATCAACCTTTCAACTATCCTCTTCTAATTACTAAGAAGAATTAATGAACTCAACCAACAAAATAATGCAAAGATATCACAAGTTATGCCTCTCTCGATTATATGAATAAGTTAATATAGATGCAATAATTAAATCATCCCAAAACGCTTCAATATATAAAGTTAGAGTTATAATACACAAACAAATATCAATAAACCAAATCCATCAAACCCTAAAGGGTTCTTCTCCATAGATATGGAGCAATTCATCACAAATATGTTTAAAGTATAGGAAACTATAAAACGATCCAAACTCCGGCCTTGAGTGAGGATTGAATGATAAACTCCTTGTGATTTTCCTTTTCCAACTCCTCCTTAGCCTCCTTAGGTCTAAATTATGTTGAAAGTCCCTAAAATAATATTTTTCCATGTATTTATACCAAGTAGGGTCGGGCCTAGAAGAAATCACCTTTTCCTAGCCGAAAATAGGACATTTACATTGTAAAACATACGCAGGAGTGCCGCATGGGGCGACGCGCCATGCGGGGAATTAGTGGACATCTTCAGAGAGCTCAACAATTGACAGGCAGGAGAAATCGGGCAGCCGCGGCAGCCCACGCGTCACTCCACACGCCGCGGTAGTGGGGCTTTCTCAAAGTACAAATGAAACTTCTATTTTTGATGTCCAGACTTGGTCCTCGACCCCCAAAACTGATCTCGGCTTAATCCTTTGGGCATTTACTTAAACTTCAAACCTCAAAATAGCTCGAATTAGCTCCACAACATCTACATAGCTTGGAATCAATCATACAATACATAAAATAGACAATTAATGCAAAGCACTACCAATTAAAGCTCAAAACAAGTAAAGTGAAGTAAATTAGAGTGCAATAAGCGACTAAAATACGCAATTATAGCCAACAATCAAGCATCCTAAGTAGAGTCTATAACCACCGAAATAGTAGGTTCAAAGCCTCCTAGACCATAGGTATGGGACGAGTAGCGCACACACAGGAGACGACTTAGAATTGAATTAGAGCGCTTTAAGTAAACAACTTTAATACAGTAATCGGTTAGCAGGGGATGATAGTTTGTTCACACTGAATAATATGAGCAACCCTTACCCTGAAGGAGTTGCGAAGTATTATTTATGTTGCACGGGGTGATCCTTTAGGCCAAAAAACTTAGGACACCCTTCCTTTACATGTTTATTGTTCACACTTAGTCATTGAATATAGAATAATTAAGTTGTACCTTGTAACCTCTAAAGACTTGTATTGATTATCTATAAAGTTTAATAGTTGACCAGATTTGTTTTACACATGTTCATAATAGAACCTTTAAACTCGCTGTCTTCCCACACTTATATTATCACTTAGGACAATTGCAATTCGATAATCCCACATTGTAAAATTTGGCCGAGACTCACAGTTGTGGACCTCAAAGAGCGCCTAACACATTCTCTTTGAGGTAATTTGAGCCCATACCTAATCTTTGGTAAAACGGACTAGTTCAAATAGAGTTATTTTCAAATGAGTGCCCTAACGCACCTCAAAATTGTTAGGTGGTGACTCTTCACCTTTAGTACCCATTTACAAGAGTTGTCACATGTCGAAGTACGCTTTCACGAGAAAAAGAGGGGCGACAGTATGGCAACTCTGCTAGGGATTTACACTTAGGCTCTTACCATAATGAAGTTAACTTATGTGGATTAACGGATTATTTGATGACATATAAATCTTTTTCCTTATTTTCCCTTATTTGTTTAAATTTCTATGACAAGTACATCCCCTCCCCATTTTCCCTTTATTTGCTATGACATGCACATGCTCTCTCCATTGCTTTCTTCTTGTTAAAGACTGCTATATCACGTTTTTCCAGTCCTTATCTCACTATTTGCTTCGTTTAGTTAAGATCTCGCATGTTTTCATGAGTTAAACTGACTTCTCTCTTTTGTCTTTCTCTTTTTCTTTTCCTTCACCTGTTTATATTGTTTACTATTTTTATGCACTTTCATCATGTCAATATTTGGCAACGTGTTACTATTTTTGCATAAAGCATGCAGCCAACATCATACTCCACTCGTTCTTATAATCAACATAGCGGTGCTTGATGAGTGTCCAAGCTTTCCTAAAAAACACCCTTTTAAACTGAAAAGGCTTAATTGCGGTAGACTAGTCAATCAGCGGTGCAATCGACGATCCCGTGCTTTTCCCACTCAAGTTGTCCACTTGAGAGTACCAGTAGACCTTTCTAGAAACCACACTCTAATTTGAAACGTACATGCATCATGCTAAACCTAGTACGGATTACGATGTCGTTGACTTATCAACCCACTTAGATGAACCCTGTCCGAATTCCAACGAGATTTCCATAATCCCAAAGGACACTGTCACGTTATGTGTATTACTTGGAGAAAACGTGCCAGTATGTTGATCATTATTGTGTAAATAGTCGAATATAGAGGGGGAAAGGGCTAACTTTTATTTATTTGTAGAAAATGAAGCATGAAATCCCCAGGTTTGGTATGTTCTAGAATATCCCGCTTTTGCTAATTGCCTAGTGGAACGACCCTTTACCTTGTGACAGAAACCAAGTGAGGAGGGTACTAGGTAACCTGCCATCTTTGCTGAACATTCAATCAAACAGGGGACTGATCGAGGCTGCTACCATGTTCTAGGATGAGAAGAGAGTTGTTTTTTGATTTCGCAATATAGAAATGACTTCTCCTGAATGAAATAGGGGGTTTCGCCAAGTTACCATAGGATAGTCCGGGACTATTGGTGCTAGAAAATCGCGCTCCATAAGGTTTTCTGAAAATTTTGGGTTTTAAGAAGAACGACGAACTGGTGTGTCTGAGGAAATCATACATCCCCTTTGAATTTCTCTATGAGCATTATGAGCATAGCAAATCATATCGCCTTTATCAAGAGGAGCGAGCCATTACCTCTTTGGGATGGGTGCACTGCCAAGTCTAAGTCTTCATAGTCTGTTTGTTGGGTTTCTTGATCTTTACAATGCAAGGGGGAAGAATTCATACTCGCTTAGCCATGGTCGCCAGGACCTTAATGGAGCGTATTGAATGGAAGAAGTATACTATCATCCCGATAATCCTAGCCAACACTTTGAGGGTTATAGTCTGTTTCTTCAAGTTTGGCTGTTGGAACACTTTCACAGGGGTGATTATCGCTAGGAGCTTCTGCGAAGGCCACTAAATTAATACATAGCTAGTCATCATCCAAAGAAGATGACATTCATTTAAGACAGGTTTGCAAAGCCTGGAAATGCTGTAGGCTGGGTGCGTTTCTTCAGCAATCCGACAGACGAGCAAGTGCATTGGATGTTAGAGTGATTTCCTAGTAGCGAGTTCATAATCAGGTCCAAAGGAACTACTCACCTAGTGATGATCGAGATGCGGGGTATCTACCCTTACACTCTTATAAGGGTAATGAGGCAAGCTAGGAGGAAACAAGTCATACCACGAGTTTCCAGAATGGTTCAGTATAAAGAAAATTTCAAAGGAGATGTCATCCCATTCAGGTTTGAACCCCGGCACATGTGGAACCAAAAGATCATCATGGAGGGAGAGACTATCGATCCAGAAAGGTATCACACCGGTCATATGTACTACTATCTATTGTGGTTGGAGGATGACATAGCTGGGGACGTAAAATCGTGGGTCAATTTGAAAGATAGGATTATAGATGAGGTGGCTGAGGTGCAGGTGAAGTATAAAAGGATGCGTAAAAGGGTGTTCGAATCTAAAGCTAAACATCTAGAACATCATAAGGTGGATATGGAAGCGATCAGGGAATGGAGTGAAATTGCAAATAAGTCGATAGAGAGGTTTGAACATATGGAGAAAGCATTGATGGAGCTAGAGGGGAAGATGAGAAAGAGGCTTTGGGATTGTCAAGGCATGGATTTGGATGAAGGAGGGACGTTGGCAATTGCATACTTGATACTCGACATGCGCGATTTGGGAAACGTGATTGATGGAGTCAAGAGAGCCAAGCATGGAGAAGGTCCTTCAGGGACCAAGTATACTAAGAGATAATGTCTTTATTGGTTTCTAGATTAGATTAGATTTTAATTTAATAAGGCTTAATGTCATTAATGATTTTATAATTATTATCTCGATTTAGTAAAAGATTGATTTGGCTTATTTTCACATTAATAGAATGAGGCAAACGTTGGCATTAACTTTCTCTAAGTCTATGTGTCGCATAGGCCTACCTCGGGCACAATTAGGTCCCCAAACTAGGACACGAATTTTGCATGAGTTTACGTGATACCTGCTTAAATATTGCAAACATGCTTTTACTTCTTCTTAATGACTTGGTTGCTTTTGTTTTTATTTCTTTTGATTACTCCCATTCCCAAAGTTTGGTCCATGCATTATGGCATCATCAGCTTACCACACCAAATCCAGAGGTCCTCCACCTCCTCCTCCACATAGAGACCCGAAAAGTAGAGGTAAGGGAAAATGTAAGATGGACGATCTAAGTGCTAACCGAAAAGACAATGCCACCATGGCAGAGAATCTTGAAACATAGGACGAAAGAAGTATGCCAAGTTAGAACGAATTGGTCCTACGTTTGGAACGAAAAATCTTGGAGCTGCAGAGTGAGCTTGAGCAGGTCCGAAATTTGGCAAACCCCTCCCTTACTCTAAATGTCACTGATATCAACCTACAAAACACAACCACTCAAAACCTAACACCACTGCAAAACACCCAAAGCCAAAATCCACAGCCCATAGCTCTACAAAATCATCCTGCAATACGCCAGTATCACAATCTCGCACCTCCTCAAAACCTTAACGCACCACCAATGCAAACCCCTCGGCAACACCACCATCACCCGACCTATTATTCACAAACCTCCAGTTATCACACTCCTCAAAACGCACCATAAATTACCCCTGATCCCTCTAACACTTCAATCAATGACCACTCATATACCCAAGCTCCAAGAACGCACTAAGGCAACTTGATATACGTGGAAACCCAACCCCATACCCTTTAACAAACCCTATACATACCTGAGCCGGCCGAGATGGACCTGCTCATTTGAAACAAGGCAGAAGAACTCAAGAAACTGACAGAGAGAGTCTAGAGTGTTGAAGCGGGAATGGCGTTGAAGGTTTAAACTATGAAGACTTATGTATCCAACCAGATATATAACTATCGAAGGGTTACAAACCTCCCAAGTTTGAGATGTTTGATGGCACTGGTGATCCTAAGGTGCATCTGAGAACCTACTGTAACAAGCTTGTGGGAGTGGGTAAGATTGAACAAATTCGCATGAAACTATTTAGGCAAAGTCTTACAGGAGACGCATTATCTTGGTACATGAGCTAGAATCCGAAGAAGTGGGCAAATTGGGTAAGCATGGAATCGGATTTCATGGACAGATTTAGGTTCAATACTGAGAATGCGCCAGATGTTTTCTATATCCATAACCTCAAGAAGAAGCCAATAAAAACCTTCCGTGAGTATGCTACTCATTGGAGATCATAGGCCGCCAAGGTGAGGCCGCCACTTGAAGAAGAACAAATAAACAATTTCTTTGTTAGACTCAGGATCTGCAATATTATGAAAGGTTGATGGTTATCGAGAATCACAAGTTCTCAATCATCATCAAGTTAGGGGAAAAGATAGAAGAAGGAATCAAGAGCGGAATGGTGCCCAATTTTGAGGCACTGCAAGCCACAAACAAAGACTTACAATTAAGAGGTACCTCAAAGAAGAAAGAAGTAGTTGCCGTGATTCTAGCCTAGGGTCCTAAGTCTCCCTTTACATATCAAACACCTCCACCCACATATCAACCCTCACCTCCAAAATATCAATGCATAACCACCACCTACCATACATATAATACCCAACTTTCATATCACCATTGACCTCCTCTCGCCCGCCAAAACTACCCTAAGCCACGACCAAACTTTGACCGCATATTTCCCCAGACAATACACCCCAATCGCAGAACCTATAGCCCAACTGTATGACACACTAAAGGTTGCTGGATACGTCACCCCAACAAAACTTGTTCTTGCCATTCAGGCATGAAGGGTCATACCATTGACGAATGTCGCATGTTGAAAGACAAGATTCAGACACTAATCGACACCAAAGTCATAAAAGCAATAGAAACCTCGACAATTATCCGTAATAACCCTCTTCCTGACCATAGGGGCGAGAGAGTGAATATGATAGAAACTGATGAGGAATGGGATCAAGAAGGATCCATCGGACATATTCAAGAGGGGGATTCTCCCGAAACATCTCCTGTCACCCTCTCGCCGATTGTGGTGCAAACCCAGGCACCATTTGAAGTCGAGTGATGAGTGGTAATTTTACTTTTGATTTTAGTCTCTTTTCTTTTGTTTTTGCATCCGTCAATTATAATATGAGGTCATTTATTTTGTGTATTGCTAGATTTTCAAGTAAATGATGGCTTGAAGAGAGTGGAAATCAAATAAAGTGAAATTGTGTAAAAAGATTAAAAGAAGTGAAACTATTCTTTGTCATGCTCATGTTGTATATGCTTTTACTAAAATCGTATCTGTGCAGACAGGTCCGCATCTGCGGTCTCACATCTGTGAGAAAAGGTCTGCATCAATGGAAGAAGGACAGCAAGGCAGAAATCATATATGCGATTGATGAACCGCATATGAGGTCGCGCTTCTGCGCTTGAAAACCGCTTCTGCGATGTGCTTCACTGTCCTTTTGTCCGCTTATGCAGAATAGACATTTCCACCAAAAATTGCTTCTGTGAGCAGGTATCCGCTTCTGTAAAAACCGCGCTTGTGAGGATTCCGCAGATGTGGCCGATGGGCTTCAGACCTGGTCAACTTAGGCATTTCACATTTTTTCCATTCCAAACCCACAAATACATGACCTAGCTTATTGGAAACACATCTTTGGCTTATCTTTCAGTCTCTTGGGTAGAGAAGACAAGTTTTGGAGCTAGGGTTCTTGCACACACACTTGGGTCTTGAAGGTTTGAAGCTTTTGGTTGAGAATTTATTACCCATTTATGTTCATTTCTTCATTTCTTTGCTTTGTATTGAATATCTA
>AWOL01S0009436.1:2850-18049 GCA_000715115.1 Nicotiana otophora | reverse complement strand
ATTTGAAAACTAAACACATATTTAGACTCGTGGGGTTATGAGTAGTCGGGATCTACCACTTGAATCGGGGTTTTACCGTGTGGACCAAGGTTGACTTTTGTTAAGGTTTTTGGAACTGATAAAAAATGGAAGCTTTATTGTTTGGAATTAATTCCTATGGTCTTGTTTACCATTTTTGAGTTGTATTTGACTAGATTCGAGCCGGTTGAAGGTGATTTCTAAGGGAAAGGCAATTTTAGAAGGTTGATTTGGGTTTGCTAAGGTAAATATCTTGCCTAATTTTGTGTGAGGGAATAACCCTTAAGATTTGACCCTATTTGTCTAATTGTAATGTGTGAAAAGCAATGTGCATGCGATGTGACGAGCGTATATGCGGGTGTTATGTGTGATTTATGACCGAATTAGACTTTAGGCTTCTATTATGCCTTATTTTGATTATGTGCTCTATGANATGGTGCCGGACTAGCTAGCTATTTGAGTTGCTGAGGAGACTTCAAAGTATACATGTCATCCCGCTCGCAGGCCTTGGAGTCACCTTCTAATGTTTACTTTTACTACTGTTTTATTTTCATTCCAAAACAGTATTGTATTGAGATTTCTACTTTACCCTCAGTAGAGCTTATGACTCCGTACTACCAGTTTTGGGGATGTATGAATATTGTTCAGTTTTAACTTTATTATGTCATTTATCAGTTATACATTTACTAGTTAAGTTGTTATTTCTGTTAAATCTCAGCATGCGTTAGGCTTACCTATTCCTAGGAACTAGGTGCCATCATGATTCCTAAGGTGGGATTTTGGGGTCGTGACAGCAAAGTTTGGTTATAATCTGGACTGGTTAGGCTTGAATCGGACGTTTTTTTGGAAGTTTGAAAGTTCTTGAACTTAAGAGAAGTTCAACTTGTGATTTGGTCTTTGATTAGTTGATATGATGTTATTGTATGTGTATTGAGGCTTTAAATAGATCTAGATAGTATTTATGGACTTGTTGGTATAATTGAACGGGGGTCCTGGGTTGCTCGGGTGAGTTGAGGACCACCTGGAGCATGTTTGGAGTTGGCTGATGTGCTAGTGTCTGGTATTGATCGCATTCATGAGGGGAGTCTCTCATTCGCGATGAAGGATTTGGAGCTGGGAAAGATTCTTTGCGTTCGCGCATGGAGGGTCGCGTTCGCGATGGCTTGTGGTTTTGTTCTTCGCGTTCGCATTTGGAGGGTCGCGTTCGTGAAGAACGTTGGGAGTTGGGGGCTTTGGCCTTCGTGTTCGCGGGGGCTTCATCGTGTTAAGAGGCTGGCAGGGAAGCGTTGTGTTCATGAGAGGGGATTCGCGCTCGCAAAGAGGAATTTCAAGCAGAAGCATTTTTGTGCTTCGTGAATGCGAGGTATGGACCACGTTCGTGAAGAGTACCCCTGGACAAAATATTTAAGTATTGTATTTCGGGATTTTAGTCCATTATCTCATATTTTGAACCTTAGACTTGGAGATGAGCGATTTTGCTTGGAGATTTTCATACAAGACTTTGGCGTAAGTGATTTCTACTTATTTTTTATATTATTTCTAGGATCTACATGGATTAATAACACCCCAAACATGGATTTTGAAGTAATTCTTTTTTTGGGGGGGAGGGGGGTCTTTAAGAGAGGAAAAATTGAGAATTTGAGCAATCATATGGACTTGGATTTGAAAACTAAACACATATTTAGACTCGTGGGGTTATGAGTAGTCGGGATCTACCACTTGACTCGGGGTTTTACCGTGTGGACCAAGGTTGACTTTTGTTAAGGTTTTTGGAACTGATAAAAAAATGGAAGCTTTATTGTTTGGAATTAATTCCTATGGTCTTGTTTACCATTTTTGAGTTGTATTTGACTAGATTCGAGCCGGTTGAAGGTGATTTCTAAGGGAAAGGCAATTTTAGAAGGTTTATTTGGGTTTGCTAAGGTAAATATCTTGCCTAATTTTGTGTGAGGGAATAACCCTTAAGATTTGACCCTATTTGTCTAATTGTAATGTGTGAAAAGCAATGTGCATGCGATGTGACGAGCGTATATGCGGGTGTTATGTGTGATTTATGACCGGATTAGACTTTAGGCTTCTATTATGCCTTATTTTGATTATGTGCTCTATGATACATGTTTTAATCGTTTGTGACTGCGTGAACTTATCCTTTCATGCTAGAGATCATGTTTAGGATTAATATCTCCTAATTAGCCAAGATGGTCTATTAGGAAATTATTGGTATAACTGATTTAGCTATAGTCATATTTTACATCTTGAGCACACATCCACACTTTATTATTATTATGTCCCTGTACACCTTATTGGTGAATTGTGAGCATATGTCGCTGTATGATAAATTGGTATAATGGATTGTTATGATTATGCCACATATAGACATAATGAGCGGATTGGTTTGGTATTGGCACGAGGTCTCTTCCGTGCGCATATTATGGTGTTGATGGTATTGTGGCACACGGTCTTTGTCGTACAGCTATGATGATTTTTGTTACTATTTTGCACGAGTATATTATACTGTGCAACGTGTGGATTTGGATCCACCCCCTAGGTTCGCCCTCTCGTGTTTCTCTCTTGATGGCGTACACGCAGATTATGGTAAATTTATTGATGTTGGTAGATTCTGATACAGAATCCAATATTGTTGAATTTTGAGCATAAAAGTGGAAACTTTGACCACGCAAGTGAATCCTTTATGCCTTATTAGGAATTTATAAGCTTTTATGTTGAATTTTAACATGCTACTATATATGTATGCCTCTGTTATTTGTTGATGACACGATTGTCAGGGTTGATTTATCGATGTTGAGTTGATATCACTTGATTTGATTGATATTTTATCTTGTTATATTCTTGTTGTGAGTATTATACATGCACAAGTTCTTGATTAGTGAGTATCACATGGCTTTAACCTCGTCACTACTTACCAAGATTAGTCTTGATACTTACTAAGTACATGTTATCTTGTAATCATACTACGTTTCTGCACATTTTTGTGTAGATCCGGACATTGGCAGTAGCGGATCTTAGGAGTGAACATTTTTTACTAATAGAGAGGATTCATAGTAATATAAAGGATTCAAGGTAGTGCTGCATGATCTTCGCGTACCGTTGTATTACCCTTCCCTTATCTTCATACTATTATTTATAGATTTAGACAATATTGTACTATTGAGATATCTTCTTGAATTCAGTTTTAAAGCTCATGACGTTGTACTACCTAGTTTTGGGAATTTGATATTATGGTATCTGTGTATTATATATTGTTGAAGATTTATTTCACTATTTATGTTATTTCAACCATATTATATCTTGTTTTGTTGTTTTGCATCTTTATTGCATGTTGGCTTACCTGGTCCTGGTCGTATGTTGGGAATGACGTATATGCAAGTTGACGAGCGTATATGTGTGCATCATTATTATTCATAATTCGGGTAGATCTTAGGCTATTATATGCCTTGTTTTGCTATCATGCTTGTTTCATATCGTGTTTTTTCCATTTGTATGACTACGTGAGCAATTATTCATGTTAGAAATTATGTCTAGGCTATTTGCTTATTTGTTGAGGCATGATAAAGCTATTTTTGCTATGTTGAGCTATTTGCCTTAGCCATAGTCATACTTTTCGGTCATGATATTATATCCGTGTGTTATATATCTGTCTCTGTACACTTTTTATATGTTATCTCAGATGTTGCTAGTGTCCTCATGCGTGACACGAGTTTGAGCTGAAATGTGGCACATTGGTATATTCCGTGTGATATATTGAATTATGTTTCTATGAGATGTTGGCATACAGAGACTTAAGCGGATTGATGACTGATGTTAGGCTATAGATCTGTGTTGATATTGATAGTGAGGTGACGCATGCGCCAGACCCCATGTTGGACTGAGCGGTATTGATAGTAAGGTGATGCGTGCGTCATGATCCATATTGGGCTGAGTGATATTGACCGTTGACTTAGATTTGATTAACACTTGGGCTAGGATCCGCCCCTCCGGAGTTAGGTGATAACCCATGTTACTTTGGGGCCCATGAGTAATATGTGCTCAGTGAGGGCTTATGCCAGACACCCGTACAGTGCTGAGTATGTGTGTATGTGTGATATGATCTATGGGCAATTTTCCAGGCACCGTGAGAGTGATAAGAGTATGATTAAGGGGTACATGTGCTAGGCACTATGAATGTGCTCATATTGTATATACATGATGATTTAACTGTGAAATTATTGATTTGACATGTATATTTGACATGCAAGTATAAAGTTGTGTTTTTCTCATGCTAGTTAGTATTTGATGTCTCTACTTGATGTTTAGAGCTTGAAATCATAGTTTACCTTGATAAATCTCTGTTTGAGTGATTTCTGTGGGAAAAAGTTGATGCCTTGTCTGATATTTCTGAAAAGCATACCTATTTATCTTCTTATTGTGTTAGAGTTGAACCTGTTATTATCTAAGCTGCTTTTCCCCCTATATGTTATTATTCTGCTGTTATTATTGTTGTTGGCTTTGAAAAGTGAGCATCGGACCTTTCCAAGCTCGCTACTTCTTTCATCCCGAGATTAGGCTTGCTACTTATTGAGTGCATGAGATCGGTTGTACTCATACTATACTCTACACTTTATATGCAGATCCATGTGTTACTGATCGTAGTAGCTGCCCGTGAGCCGGGTCTGGACTAGTTGGAGATTTCGAGGTAATACTGCTATTTCGTTCGCAGGCCTTGAAGTCCCTTTCCTTATTTCATGTTATCACTATTTAGTCTTTTCGGACAATATTGTATTTGACTCAAACCTTGTATTTACTTATTCTATAAAGCTCATATACTCGGTGACACTAGATTTTGGGATGGTTTTCAGTTGTATTGCTATTTTGGCTTCAATTATTTATATTAATCTGCATTTGAGACTACTTAATACTGTTATTGAAGTTTATTTATGCATATTGGTTGTTGGCTTGCCCAACGAGCAACGTTAGGCACCATCACGGCTCCGATAGGCAATTTAAATGTTAGCGTAAGGTTTGGGGCGGCCCATCTGATTAGTTCAACTATCACTTCTAGAAACCGTAGCTAGATGATGATTGATTGAGGATTTCCTTTCTACAATAAGCCTACGAGATGAATTGGACCTCGGCCCGAAGAGTACTTCTCTGGCGGAGAGATTGAAAGAACGGAACTCCAGCGCACTGATTGAGCTAGCTAGAAGCAGGAACTCCTATTTATTTAAGTAAGGCCAGCTGTAAACAAAGAAAACAAGAGATTCGTGGTTGTACCGATACCAGTTGACAACAATTGGCTAGTTTCCTACAGTTGACCGATTGATCCATAAGAGCGGTAAGATGATGATATTTACAAGGCCGGAAAGCGGTATCGAACAAGAAGAGGTGCAAGCGAAACACCCTTTGAAAAGCTTCTATCTGACAAGAGGAAGTACTCAACTAGCCAATGAAAGGAAAGATGACGCCCAGGTGAAGTCAACTTATTCAAGAGTCCTCTTTAATTCAGGTAACTAATTAAGCGCATCTATCTACCAGCAAAGACATGTTAGAATGGTAATCTATGCTAGGAGTGCCCCTTTCACTTACCAATTCTTTTGTAGGAGCTATATGGTCAATCACTTCATTCTCAAATCTCAAAAAAATCAAAGTATTAAAATCTTCAATTTGTGTTATTTAACAAATTGTAATAAAAGTATTTTGTATTATTTTTTTTTACTTTTAGTATGAGGTTATAAAAATAATAATAATTTTCATAAGATATTTCTACAAAAGTCTTCAAAATTCAAAATAACGCATTCGAGGATTTCTATGGGACATGATTTCTTACTATGTTGAATTTGCTAAATGGGATCAATATTGATCATTTTTGGAAACTTATTTTTTAAAAAGATTTATATTATAACCCATACACATTGCTTTAATGCATAACAGTTATGTGATTTTTTATAATTGTATACTCATTAAAGTAAATAGAAAAAGTTCAAAAAGGGAAAGAAAAAGAGGAAAAAAAGAAGGATAACAGAGGAGGAAGAAAAAATAGGAGACCCTTTGTATGGCCCTTTGTCACAACTCGCATTTTGGAGTTGTGATTTCAGCCAAGAACTGGTGAGAAAGGGTCTTTCTGATGGTCTGACGTAGAACTGTCTACTCGGGCAATTTGGGCTTTTTAATTTTAAGCATATATAAGGGGTATAGGTGATGAAAACTCCGACCTGCCTCCCCCATACGTGCTGTCACCGAGCCGTATAGAATGAGCTACCTTGGGGGCAACCTCAAGGGCCTGCCTAGATGACTCAAAGGAGTGTCAAAGGTACCCATACAAGTTAGGGAAACTCTATGGGCGGCGCAACGCCTTCGGGCTAGCGTTGGGCATCAAAGTGGTGCTGGAGGCTCGATGTGTGAAACGGCCAGCCCCGCGGGCTGCCGAATGTTGGAACGAGACCTCCGTGCCGATTGGATACTTGATGCACCTGTCATGGGGGCATCATGTGTCGACTTGTGAGCATGGCTTGGGTTCAACCATGCAAGCAAGGGATCGTTGGCCTAAAGGTGCACTTGTGGGGCGACACTGCACTATTCGGGATGGAAGCGTGTCGCGAGGGCAATGTATGGGCATGACACGAAAGACGCGCATGGCAATGGCCAAGGGCTAAAGGTTGCCTTACTCGGGCGAGGCACGAGCTAGTCGCGGATGCACTAGACGAGTGTCAAGCTTGAGAATTGGGCTGTGCACGTGGGAGCGATACTCAGTCTTGGGCGAGGGATAAGACATGTCCTAAGCCAATCCCCAGGGCGCGCATGGATAGTGATCCTAAGATGAAGCAACACGATATGTCTAGGGCCAAGGGCCTAGACATCTTATGGGCGGCACAAGTTGGGGCGAGCTTACGGGCGAGTCCCATCAACAGGCACAAGATGGTGCTTGGGAATCCTGAGACAAAAGATTAGGCTGGCCTACAAGGGAACTGCAGGCGCCGCTGCACGGCGAGCAGTTGCCGCTACCCAATCTAAGGCCCGTGACACCTTGCTATATTAACTTTGCTCGCCGGCTCTTTCTCTGGGAGTTTTATAAAACCCCAGCGGTCTTATCCTTCTTCTTTTAACTTTCTCAGAAATGCTACTACTCTCCCAATTTCATGCGCTATAACACCAACGTCTTAGCCTTCATCACCGCCCTATTATGTATACTACTGCTACTACTACTACTCCATTCTTCACTACCCCTACTCCTCAAAATCCATTCTTCAATCGCCCTAATAACCGAATCCGCTTGAAAAAATTCCCTGTTAAATCTTCCTGTGAAGGAGATAAACCCAAAAATTCTCTTCTAGTTCCTATAACTCCAGCTCCAGCTAGACTTCTTCTAGAATGTTCTATCACCAAAAATGACACAATAATACCAGATAGGTATAATAATGACCAAAATCCTCTGAAACCCTTTGTAAAGCCTTTAGTCTACACATTATTCTCTATTGCTTTTACATTTTGCCCCATTCTAGGATTTCAATTGCCTCCTGCTATCGCTGCTCCGCCCGCGGCAGCTGAGCTGATTAACAAAACAAAAAAGAAAGGTAGTAGTAAAGGGGAACATGTGTATTCACATTGTACTAAGAGATTGTTAGAGACAGTCTCGGGGTTGCTTAAAGTTATAGAGGAGGTGAAGTACGGTAAAGAGGATGTAAAATGTGTGGAGGAAAAGCTAAAAGATGTGAAGATGAAGAAGAAGGAGTTGCAAGAGGAGATCATGAATGGTCTCTATGTGGAACTGAGATTGTTAAATGGGGAAAAAGGCGCGTTGGTGAAGCGTTCAGAGGAGATTATTGATGTAGTGCTGAAGGTTAAGAGGGAGGAGGAAAGTTTATTGAAGAAGGCTAAGGGCAATGAAGATGCAGTAGTAAAGGGAAAAGTTGCGAAATTGGATGAGGAAGTGAGACGGAGCGAGGAGGAATATAATGGATTGTGGGAAAGGATTGCTGAGATAGACGACGAGATTATGAGGAGAGAAACACTTGCATTAAGCATTGGTGTGAGGGAGCTTGCTTCTATTGAGAGGGAGTGTGAAATCTTGGTCAAGGAGTTTCTAAGGAAAATGAGGCTGGAAAGCATCAGGAGGTAAGACAATATTGAAATTTTAGGTCTTTGGTACAAGTAATGATAGCAAAGCAGCTGTGCTTCTTTTAATCTGACACCTGATATGGGCATGAATTTGGTATGGAGCTCTTTTGTTTCAATTGTGCACTCAGGTTCAGGGAAAATCTTGGGATGCAACTGCCCATGTGCACGTACTAATTTAGTTGGCACCTAAAACATATAGCTCTGTTGTGAACTGATTGTTTTTTCTTTCTTTTGAGGATTTAACCTTGTAAATTGTTCTGGTATTTGCCTGGAATACCTCATCTAGACATTTTAATGCTTGGTTAGCTATTATATTAGCTAGAATTTAAGTCCATCTCCAATTTTACTTGTTCCTTGGTCATCTAATCTACTTTATGCTGGTGACTAAATAGTTGACGTTTAGCATGTTATTATTGTAGGCTGTAGATATCCTTTTGTTCTTTAGAAGAGGTTAGTTTTGTTTAATACTATTTGTAACAAAACTTGCTATCTGATATTGTTTGTGAACTACATTGTTCCAATCATTTAATATACTTGTGTTCTATGTGTTTGCAGTGTGCCTAAAAACTCTCTCACCAAGCTTTCTAGATCTGAGATAAAAGAAGAGCTGCAAACTGCTCAAAGACAATTATTAGAGCAGATAGCTCTACCCAGTGTTTTGGAAAATGAAGAGAATGTACTCCTTTTTGATCAAGACTCTATGGTGTTTGCTCAGCGAATAGAACAAACACTTAAGAACTCCAGAGAGATGCAACAGAGTCTCGAGAGTCGTATTAAGAAAAAATTGAAGAGATATGGCGATGAAAAACGTTTTGTTGTAAACACGCCAGCAGATGAAGTTGTCAAGGGTTTCCCTGAGATTGAATTAAAGTGGATGTTTGGAAACAGGGAGGTCGTAGTTCCAAAGGCCGTTAGCCTCAATTTGCATCATGGTTGGAAGAAATGGCGTGAGGACGTTAAAGATGAGCTCAAGAGGGATTTGCTGGAGAATGTTGAGCATGGTAAAAAGTACATGGCTGAAAAACAGGTATGTTTTGCTGAAATGCTTAGATCTGCCTGCTTATGCTAGGTAGTGCAATCATCCGCTTCTACTTTTGCCTTTCTATTACTATCAGTTTGATAATTTATCATTAAATTGATCATCTTGGAATTCCTCTTGTGGCTCATTGCTATCCATAACTTATCATTTCCTCTGTAGTAAGAGTTACTTTGTATCTAATTAGCTAGTGTTTCTCAGTAACTGTTTGTCTCATATCTTGGCTTCAATTTTGTGATCTAGAAGCGTGAGACTCTACATAAGTGAGGGGTTGGTACATTATAGATTGTGGGGTTGTGGTCTCATGGCTAAATAGGTGTCTGTTAGGTTGGATGATTTTCCCTAATAAAGTTCACTTCTACTCTAGGGATAACTGTTTTTCCTGCCAAAACTACTGTATTGGGTATCAGCAATCAGGAGAGAACATGAAAGACTGCACCTTTAGAACTTGTATTAACCGATTTCATGGTCTAATCTTGAATGCTCCATTATGTGCCCCAATGAGGATAGACAGAAGAGCATTCTAAAAAAAATAAGGATATGCAGAAGAGAATCACATCACCAGCTATTTTTTATGCTCTGGAGCAACCTATAATCAGGTTTCAATGGTAGAATTAGCTGAATATATGGATACTAACCTATGCCTATGCCATCCGGCCCTCTCCCCAGAGGAGAAATAAAACCTAGCTCATTAGGAATGCTTACAGGTTACAGTTGTCTTAGCATGAGATCCTTCTGTTTTTAATTTTCCTGTTTGTTGGGCTGAGGGTGGGGATTACCTTATGTGAGATCATATAAATGTGCTCAGATTGTGACTGGTACATGCTGAGGATCAATCTATAGAAATTTCTAGTCCTTCTTTTTAAAGATAAATGATGCTCCTGCAAAACACCCATTGACAGATCTAGAATTGCCGACGACAGTAGTTCATTTTTTTTTTTCATTTTGTTACAGGATTTTTGGGGCTTTTGTTCCTTTGATATTTCACTTAGATAACTCTACAAACCAGTTTTCTTCATTTTGACTAAGTTCACCCTCTAAACCATTGAAAAATTCCGTTGTTGTGCGCTAAAAGGTACTTACAAATTTTTGCATCAAGAACTCTATTTGTAGAGAACCATATTATTTTGTGGGTTCGCTGCAATTCGGTGTACAGCTTGCCTATAGGGTTTCCCTAGTCATTTTATTTGCCTTATATAGAAAAAAATGAACGTAGCTCAAGAAGGGGAAAAGAAACTTTGCTCTTTTATTATGATGACTATTAAGTGTTTATGATTACTATTTGACTTGCAATAGGCAGTTAAAAATGATAAAACTTTGAACTGTTTGTTTTTTAGTTTTTAAATCAGTAAAGATAACTTCTATTTCCTCTGTCCCAGTTTATGTGTCATACTTTGCGCTCTGTCCCGAAAAGAATGTCATACTTCTTTATTTAGAAATAATTTAATTTTAAAATTTTTATTTATCCTTAATGAGATGATTTATATCTGTACATATATCTGTGGCTTATTTTAAACCACAAATTTAAAATATATTCATTTCTTTCTTAAACTCTGTGTCCAATCAAACACCACCACATAAATTGGGACAGATGGAGTATATTAGGAACCAACATACAGGTACTACTAGGAAACGTAAAAGCAAGGCAAAATGAGCTCTTTACAAAATATGCAATGAGCAAATGAAGTTAAACATGGTGGTAGGTTCAGAGGCATTTATATCAGCCATGCTACACCAAAAATTAAGCCCAAAAAAATGCGTTTGACATGTATAACAGTGTTCTTTCTGTCGTCAAACAACCTTCTATTTCTTGCTTTCCAGATGCACCACCAGAGCATTGTTGTTCCATTTGTTGTTCGAAGAACATTGTGTACCTTTCCTGTGCCATCACGGCAAAAATGATACGACTTTTTTGGGCATACACCAATCAATTCCCAAGATGTTAAGAATAAAATCCCAATTTTTTTTGCAGAGGAAGAGATGGGTGTTCAATATGCTCTTCACATAAGAGACATATGTTACAAAGCTGCAGCCCTTTTCTGCTGGTTGCTTTGCGTGAGACAAGCCTATTTGGCCACCAACCAAGAGAGGCACTTCACCTTGAGAGGCCAAACCTTCCCAAATGATCTTCCAATGCCATATAACATTCTGGGGGATGTATGGGTAGATATAGAGTACAAGAACTAACAGAGAAACTGCTTTTTGGATGCCCATTAAAGACAATCAGAGTTGAAAGAAACTGGAGGATATTTGCTTAAACTTAGAGTGTCTAATAAGGATAGGTACCAGCCATTGCCAAATATCATGCCAAAATCTTGTGCTCCTACCATCGCCTATATTTATAGTAGAGTTCACAAAGAAGAATTCCCATTTGGTTCTAATTTTTTGTTTCCCCATACCAAGTGGGGAGGGGGGAGGAGCATATTTGGATATTCAGGGGTTGAGAAGTCCGTAATTAGTGCATATTACGAATCTCTAAAGAGCATTTTCTTCTTGATTGAACCTCCAAATCCACTTGCAGATCAAACTGTTGCGTTGTTAAGTGCCTTCAATTCTCTAACCCCCAAGCTTCCTAGTTTCTTGCTTTTTGTGACGGTCTTCCACTCAGCCAAATGGTAAGTCTTCTTTTCTCGATAACCTTGCCATAGGAAATCTCTCTGTATTCTATTCAACCTTCTAGAGGCCTTTTGAGGCATAAGAAATAAAGCCGTGATACTTATTAAAAAAAAGAAAGAAATAATCCATAATATATATGGGTAAAGTATCCGACACACTGTAAATGAGAACTAATTTACCTCTCAATGAAAGATATTAATATTCTAGTTTGGCAACTTATTATTCGAGTGAATAGATGGTAGGATTTAACAAACTACTTGCCATTACATTTCAAGCATTTTGAATGACTTGCTTGTGATATTTTTAGTGCTGGTGGGTATAGAAAGAGGTAGTAGTTAATTAATAGATAAGTTGCGCTTAAAGGTTGTCTTGGTCCCATACATGCTATTACAAGTTGCTGGCTCCTGTCATCTTTGTCCCAACAAATACCATTGCCAGATTAGCCGTACAGCTTCATCCTGTTAATTAAAGATGCTCCATTTTAAAATTTCTCCGAGATGGGGGGGGGGAGGGAGCTATTTTAAAGAGGTCAAGAGGAGCCAAGTTCTCTTTACTTAATGGAGAAAGAAAATTGAATTTCAGGATATTTGGGGAGCTTTTGAGCCTCGAGATCCTTATTGGGCTTTTGCATCTAGTAACTGATGTCATCAATTATTTCATGATTTATATAATGGAAGTTTGTTGCCGTAATCTTTTTGTTCTATTTGAAACTTTTGAAACTTTGTATGAAGAACTGGAGGCCAAAGGCGGGGATAGGAAGCTGTACATGCTTGCTAAGGTAGGAGAAAGGAAGTTCCGCGACCTGGACCAAGTGAAGTGCATCAAAGATGAGGAAGACAAAGTATTGGTGGAAGAGACATTTATTAGACGAAGATGGCAGGCATACTTTCGTAAGCTCTTGAACAAAGGGGGTGATAAGAATAGTGTGTTAAGTGATTTGGAGCACTTTGAGAGTCGCCGAGATTTTGGATATTGTAGGCGTATTAAGGATGAAGAGGTTGTGGGGGCTATGCGCAAGATGAGCATGGGTAGAGTGACCATGCCAGACGAATTTCAGTGCAGTTTTGGAAGTACACGGGTAGGGAAGGTGTGGAGTGACTTACTAGGATGTTTAATGTCATTTTTAGAACGATAAAGATGTCTGAAGAATGGAGGTGGAGTATGATGTTTCCCTTCTACAAGAACAAGGGCGATTTCCATAATTTCAATAACTATAGGGGTAACAAGCTGCTAAGTCATACCATGAAAGTTTGGGAGGGGATGGTGGAAGCGAGGGTGAGGAGGAATGTGTCTATTTTCGAGAACCAGTTCAGATTTATGATGGGGTGTTCGACTATGGAAGCAATTCTATAAGGCCCCGTAAAATTTCGCCTAAAACCCGAGGTTCCGTGATGGCGAGGTAGGCTAATATGTTTGGTGATGGTAGAACAGTGCGCTAGGGAGTTAAAGGAAAATGTTGGCAGAATCACTCTGCGGGCAGCAGAATGGCCGTAGAGTGAAGCAGAAACTTGAGCAAAATTTGTGGGCCATTATGCGGTCTATTATACGGCAGCAGAATTACTTTGCGGGCCGCAGATTGCATCGCAGGATCGACATGAGGAATTCCGGGGAGGAGATTCTGCGGTCCGCTTTGCGATCGCAGAATCGATATGCGGAGTGCAGAACGGTCGCATACCCAGGCAGCGGTGCCCAGTTCCGGAGGGTCATTCCGCGGACCGCTCTGTTTCGGAGCTTCATTTTTTTGGTTTTTATAACCCGACCTCATTTTGTTATATAGACTCTATGGACCATTTCTTAAGTAAGAACCTGACATTTTGAGAGTGAGAAAGTGCCCTAGAGAGGGAGAGAGTTCCTCAACCAATTGTTCCTCAATTCTTACTCAAATCTTGGAAGATTAACAAGGAAAACACACTAGGTCTTCATCCTAAAGGTAAGATTCTACACCCTAACCCTCAATTTCGAAATTGAACTAAAAATAGGTAATTAGTAAGGTGATTCTTGGGTGTGGGAGTTGTTTATTTTTACATGCATGTACTATCAAGGGTTGAGGGAAAAATGTTGAGCTAAATTGGGTAGACTTTGGGTAGTGGGGTGAAAGAATCCACTATGGGAGGACCTTGAAATCATAATACCCACTTAGTGTTTGATAAAATGCTCAAATGAGCTGGAACCATAAACTCTCTCCTAAGTTGTGTTCAATTTTGCTATATTTCCAAATAGATCGAAGAAGCTAAGAATTCCGGAACATTGTACTAATTTAAAAAGGCTCAAGGCAAAGTGTGTTGGCTAAACCCTTCTCTTAGAATTGAACCCCGCAATGTCCTTGTAAGTCTCTTGATGCCCTTTATAAATTGAATTTTTGTCAAATAAGCCTTGTGTCGAAATAATTATGTGTTCAATATGTATTCCAAAGATTCTTGTTATGTTAAGTTAATGTTTGAGGATGTGGTTTAAGTATGGGCTGTGTGTTACTATGTTATGATTTGAAAGCGTGAATTCTCATGAAAGCTACCATGTCAATTGTGTATGAAGTCATATGTGCCTAAGACTCTAATTTGCTCTAGTATGTGATCAAAGTATTAATTTGTAAGGCCTTGTTGTTGAGTATCCATGATAATGATTGAAAATGAAATAGTGAGCTGAATTATGAAGTACGACCAATGTGCCAAGAATGATATTGCGTTATGGCCAATGATGTCAATAAAATGAATGACATGTAAAAGAATATGAATTGAGAGGTGAATACTTTTAATACAAATGCTTTGGGAGTATCGATTAGCCACTGAGGAATGGTAGGTCTGAACAACCTGACCCCGAAACTACACGTGCCGGTGTAGGAATGATTGAGGGGTAAATCCCTGTGTTAATATGATGAGGCTATTTCCCTTATATGGGATGAGATTGGTGTGTTGAGATGTTTTCCCCTTAAATGGGATGAGATTGTTGCTAGCTAGATGTGATGTAATGTCGACCCACACGGCATTGTGGTGAGACGACTTAGCTGATCGGGCTGAGATCGGACGCCATGCCGCGCACATGGTGGTATTGTGAGTGTATGTCTCGGGGTGAGACGACTTAGCCGGTCGGGCTGAGATCGGACTCCGTGCGAAAACACGGTGGTATATTGGTGCTAAAGATCTCCCAACTTAAATTACCGAAACCTACTTGAAATTTACGTTTCCCCTAATGTGACACCTTGATACCATTTGAGTCTCTTATTGATATCATGTTTTATTCTCCGTTTACTGTTGCTCGTTCTATTGAGAGAGTGCTTAGTTTTACATACTCGTACTATTCCATATGTACTGTCATGGGCGGCTTTCCAACCATGCCCCATGACCCCTTGGACGCGCCCCGTGGCGTCCTGGCCAGCTTCCCAACGCCCGTCGCCACGGTCGGCCCCGTGGTCTCGGCAGC
>AWOL01S0009434.1:77042-106215 GCA_000715115.1 Nicotiana otophora | reverse complement strand
GGGAAAGAGGAGAAGCGGGGTGAGAGTGATGGGGGAAGAGAGGGAGGAGGGGTGTGGGCTTATGGGGAGGAGAGAGGAGAGAGAGGGGACTTATCTGGGCAGGGGGTAGTCGCTGGCGACTGAATTGGTCGCTGGTTTTGTTACCGTTATGTTACCGTTTCGGGAAGGGAAGGGAACGCTTGGGAGAGAGAATGTTACAATATATTATATATTATAGACATGAGAAAGGGAAAAATGAGAATGAAGAAAATGGGTCCCCATTAAGATCGGCGGAATCAGGAAATGTAGAAATTTATCTTATAAACTAAAAAAATAAAAATTTAACTAGAGCACTGAGTATGACAGCATAAAGTACTGGAAATGGACAAAAATGGATGTTTTTCTTCGGATGGGGAGAATGGACAACTATGTCTTAAATTTGACTGCTCGAACATTATCATGTATGTTATTAGAGTTCTCTGAGTTAATGGGACATCAGCTTCATTTGCTCTTGCCCAGTATTAGCTTTACACATGTTGTATCTTCCTCAACGATTTTCATAATCAAATCATGATATGATGTTTTTTCCCATCAAACTAAGTCATGCTCTGTGAATAAATTTGATATTTTCTTCCCCATCATAATAAGCAAGTCAATTAATTAATTAATCGACAAGCCTAGCTAAACAGTTGACAGAAAACAAGCTGGAGAGTAAATGAGTTGCGCAATCATTTAATTGGATATCTCTGCATACTTCAATGATCTGATCAGTTTTTATGCTAGGATGTTAGAAGTAATTGGGTGAATTTTTTTTCTACTCGTTCTCGCAATCGCTGCTTCCTAGATAATTGTCCTTGTTTGTTACCAGTAGTTGGACCATTTCCAAATCTTCTTTAACCTCTTTATCATTTTCCTTCTACTATTTAAAAGGCATATTAAAAACTAGTACTATTAGTTTACTGTTCTTTGATGGTATTGTTGGAATAAGTCCCTTGAAAGACAGATGAAAAAGATGAACATTTAACTCATTTACGAACGTCTAAAAATCAGAAGAGATTGAAAAAACAAAACAAAAAAAATTGAGTTAACATATAATATTAACAAGTAGAAATGGAGAAGGCAAATCAAGAAAGTAATGCTTTAAATCTTTACCGTAACAGTTTCTCACATGTGTTGTAGCTTATATTCTTCTATGTCTGTCATGAGTGTACACACATGGCACATATTACGATCACGAATCAATATACCTAAGTGTCTCGTAAATGAGGCATGATGCTGCCCAACAACCCTATTGTGGTAGTAAGTGACGCGCAACTTTTCTCCAACNAGAGGGAGGAGGGGTGTGGGCTTATGGGGAGGAGAGAGGAGAGAGAGGGGACTTATCTGGGCAGAGGGTAGTCGCTGGCGACTGAATTGGTCGCTGGTTTTGTTACCGTTATGTTACCATTTTTATGTATGAGTTCAGCAACCTTTTTACACCTTTTCGTTCCTCTCACTTTTTTTACCTTTTCAGATTCACATGGCCCTATAAATTCCAATTTAATTCAATTATAAAAATAGATCTTGCACAATAACAACAAAAAAATCTTATAGCTTGAGATAATAAAATACATATTTCACTTCTCTGAGTGCCCTGCATCTCTTCTTCTTCACGAGGAAAAAGAGTATCACCTTCAAATATTTGATCAAAACCAGGAGGCACAACATTTTCTCCAATTTTGAGTCCTGCAACATTTTTACACCTATTCGTTCCTCTCAGTTTTTTTACCTTTTCAGATTCACATGGCCCTGCAAATTCCAATTTAAGTCAATTATAAAAATACTTTTTATACAATAACAATAAAAAAAATCTTATAACTTGAGATAATAAATTACTTATTTCACTTCTCTGAGTGTCGTGCATCTCTTCTTCTTCATGAGGAAAAAGAGTATCACCTTCAAATATTTGATCAAAACCAGGAGGCGCAATATTTTCTCCAACTTTGAGTACTGCAACATTTTTACACCTATTCGTTCCTCTCAGTTTTTTTACCTTTTCAGATTCATATGACCCTACAAATTCTAATTTAAGTCAATTATAAAAATAGTTCTTATACAATAACAATAAAAAAATCTTATAACTTGAGATAATAAAATACTTATTTCACTTCTCTGAGTGCCTTGCATCTCTTCTTCTTCGTGATGAAAAAGAGTATCACATTCTAATATTTGATCAAAACTAGGGGGCACAAAATTTTCTCTAACTTTGAGTCCTGCAACATTTTTACACCAATTCGTTCCTCTAAGTTTTTTTAACCTTTTCAGATTCACAAAGCCCTGCAAATTCCAATTTATGTCAATTATAAAAATAGTTCTTATACAATAACAACAATAAAATCTTATAGCTTGAAATAATAAAATACTTATTTCACTTCTCTAAGTATTGTGCATCTCTTCTTTTTCATGAGAAAAAAGAGTATCACATTCTAATATTTGATCAAAACCAGGAGGCGCAACATTTTCTCCAACTTTGAGTCCTGCAATATTTTTACACCAATTCGTTCCTCTCAACTTTTTTACCTTTTCAGATTCACAAAGCCCTACAAATTCAAATTTATGTCAATTATAAAAAAAGTTCTTATACAATAACAACAAAAAAAATTTATAGTTTGAGATAATAAAATACTTATTTCACTTCTCTGAGTGCTCTGCCGCTCTTCTTCTTCACGAGGAAAAAGAGTATCACCTTCAAATATTTGATCAAAACCAAGAGGTGCAAGACTATCATTATGAGTTACCTTATTCAGATCAGAAGCTAATACATTAAAAGCTTTACTTTTGTCAATCAAACCTCGTTGTTCAGCATTTACTCTTACAGAACCCAATGCTCTGAAGCTCTGTCCTCGTCCCCTTACTAAGGTATCAGGTGGAACGTACACATGCTTAACAGTCTTCGAACTTGATTCCATTTTAGATTTCTGATATTTTAATAGATTCATGTCAACCTAACACAAAAGAATTGAGTAACATATGTCTATCATGTCAGTTTTATCATATATGAACATATGAAGGTCTTTGAAAGAAGCTAGGAAGTTACATGGCCATAAATAACAGTAATAAAGATAATTTACAGAAACATGATACATAAAAACCTGGAGATAAACAAATATTTAGCAAGTGAGATTCATCATATAAGAACATATAATCAGTTAAGAGAAATCCACTAGTATAATTTTAGAAACCTTTTCTGAACTTGTAAATCAAATGGAATCCAGTACGAAACTTCCCTCATCACAAGTGAGTTGCCTAATTAAATAAAGGAGTTGATAAATATCCAAACCTTCATCAGTTCTTTCCTTTTCCGTTGTGAAGAATGATCTAACTCCTCTATATCATCAATATTTTCTTGCAAAACCTCAAAAGTATCACGAGGTTGAACTTTTCGTACAACATGCCAACCTTTATTGGAAAGATCGTCAACGTAAAAAACTTGTGATGCTTGGTTAGCTAATACAAAAGGCTCAGTTGTTTTCAGAAATCGCTGGCGGTTAACACTTACAAAGCCATATTCATCTATTTTAACTCTTTTTTCTTGGTCATACACATCAAAACGCGTACATCGAAATAAAACTATTCTTCCTCCACCGATAAATTGTAATTCTAGTATATCTATTAGTTCTCCATAGTAATCAATGTTCTTATTCTCTTCACCTGTCTCTCCAACTACAACCACCCCGCAGTTCTGAGTTCTCAAACCTTTATCATAATCTTTCACGTGAAACCTATATTCATTAATAAGGTATCCGCGATGACTTGTCACGTATATCGTGGGACCATGTGACAAATAGAGCAAATCTGCCTTCTTTTTTTTTACTATCATTGCATTTATGTAATCTTGCAACCTATCAAGATCAAGCACATAGTTTAGCAAATAATATTTACATACTTGGTTTGAAAATAATTAATGTTAACTAGTACTCACCTTTTCTTTTAACCAACCAATGAATTGCCTATCATAATTTTCTTGAGAGGTATTAACTGGAGTTAGTTGAAACTCTCTACAAATAATTAAAGTATAATAATATGTCATTTTAATAAAAAAAAAAATGGAGGAGGTACATAAAAGTAAATTATTGAAACAGGTCATTACTTACTCGAGAAATGGTTGAATTTCATCACAATTCTTCAAAATATAAAAATGTGCTTGCTCCAGTTCATTTGAATCAAGTTTGTGTGGTTTGCCACCTCTTAAAGCTCTTCCGGGTTGACAAATAATTGTTAAACCTCCATCAGATTCTATAATACCACCATCATAATTTCGTTGAAGGTGATTAAATTTTGTTTCCATTGTATGTAAATACCTTGAAGATAAGGTCATACATTCAGTTGCTAAATATCCCTCTACAATAGAACCTTTTGCGCAAGACCTATTACGAATAAATGGTTTTATAAAGTATATATATCGCTCTATTGGATACATCCATCGATATTGAGAAGGTCTAGCAATCTTAGCTTCATTAGCTAAATGAATTGGCAAGTACTCCATGACATCAAAAAATGTAGAAGGGAAGACTTTTTCTAGCTTGCACTCAGTTATTGGGATTTGGGTATCTATCTGCTCTAATTTATCCACACTTAAACATTTCGATCCAAGCACGTTGAAAAACAAAGACAACTCAATAAGCGGTTCATACACAGATTTGCATAGCATACCCCGTAGAGCAAGTGAGAGTAAATGTTGTAAAAAAATATGACAATCATGACTTTTTAAACCTGAAATTTTGAGATCTTTAAGGTTGACACACTGAAAAATATTTGATGAAAATCTATCTCGGACCTTTAAGTTCTTCAAGAAACTAAAAAACCTGTGCTTCTCTTCAGGAGATAATGTCTAACATGTTGTTGGTAAGTCATATTTATCCCCAATTTTTATTGGATGCAATTCTTTCCTAATGTTCATTGCTTGCAAATCCAACCGAGTCTTTATGGTGTCTTTGGTTTTTCCTTTGATATTTAAGATTGTTCCCAAAATATTATCACATATATTTTTCTAAATGTGCATTACATCTAAGTTATGCCGCAATAAAAGAGTTTTCCAATATGGGAGATCAAAGAAAATACTCTTCTTATTCTAATTATCACCCCTACTCTCATGTGATATTTTAATTTTCTTCTTTGGATCCTTTGTTAGTTGTAACCCATCTAAATCAACTACTTGATCAAGTATATCATCACCAGACAACTGTTTTGGTGGTAATCTTTGCTCCTTAGTGCCATCAAATGATGCTTTATCATTCCTCCATTTGTTATTAAGAGGAAGAAAGCGTCTATGGCCCATATAACACTGTTATGTTTTTTATAATTTTGTAACCTAATTGAGTGAGTTTCTTTATTGCAACATGGGTATGCTAGTTTTCCTTTTGTACTCCATCCAGACAAATTTGCATATACGGGAAAGTCATTAATGGTCCATAATAAAGATGCATATAACATAAAATTTTGTTTATTTGACGCATCAAATTTCTCCACTACAGATTCCCACAATTCCTTTAATTCCTCTATCAAAGGCTGGAGATAAACATCAATAGCATCTCCAGGACTCTCAGAACCAGGAATAATCATCGACAAAAAATAAAATTTTCTTTCTTCATGCATAGCCAAGGTGGTAAATTATAAGGAATAAGTACCACAAGCCAAATGCTATACGGAGTTTTGGAATTTCCAAATGGATGAAAACCATCGCTAGCAAGTCCAAGTCGAACATTACGAGGCTCAGATACAAAAGATTGATGAAGTTCATCAAATGTTTTTCACGCTATTGAATCAGCTGGGTGCCTCATTATTCCATCATAAACTCTTTTGTCATGGTGTCATCTCATCAGAAAAGATATTTTCGAGGACATAAATAATCTTTTCAGTCTTGTCTTTAGAGGAAAATAACGTAAAATCTTGTATGGTATCTTTTTCTCACTTTTAAATTTAGTTTTCCTACTACGTTTATCCTCCTTCCATCTAGATATACCACAAACTTTGCAAGACCCAAGAGACTTATCATCCTTCCAGTATAATATGCAATCATTCTTACATGCATCAATCTTCTTGTAAGAAAGCCCTAGGTGCCGAATTACCTTCTTTGCTTTGTAATATGAATCTGGCAAGTTGGATCCATCCGACAATAAATCTTCCTTCAAGAGATTCAACAGCATTGTAAATGACGCATTACTCCAATTACCAATACTTTTGATATGAAGCAACTTTACCAAAGTAGAAAGTTTAGAAACTTTTTAATCTTGGTACAATGGTTGCTCAAAAGTTTTTAAGATCCTATAGAATCTTTTTGCTTTAATATTTGGTTCCTCCTCAAACAGCCCATCACCATCATTGTTCATATTGTCTCCTTCAAAAGTGGGATATAAATCTCTTAAAATTTCATGTATTCCATCCTCACCATCACCCTCTTCAATGATATTATAATCTACAAATTCATAATCTGAAGAGCACTCACCTAATCTCTCTCCATGGTGATACCAAATGGTACAATTTTGGACTATTTCGTGTACTATTAAATGTGACCTAACCAACTCACGTGTTCCTGAAATTGCATTAAGCATTTGACGCATGGACAACATATTTCGCATGTTTCTCCCAATCTTTTAAAATCATAATCGAGAAAGTTCTCAACCCCAAGTATGTAAGCGTTATCAAGTCGATCATGAATAAGTTTCATCCATTGCTTATCAGGTGCCATAATCTGATGCATATACAAAATTAATATACATATATACTCAACCAAAAAATATTAGTATAGCAATGAACAGGAAATGAACATAAGCGAATGAAAACATATTAGTCACCTTTACTAAGGAATATTAGTCAATCTACTTTCGCAGATTATTTTTATAATCCATTTGAACAATTTCTCACATCCACCATTTCACTGGCCTATAGCCCAAGTAACAACCTTAATTTTTACAATAAAGAATGAATAAATATGTTAAATTTCTAGTACTTTTGATAATTGAGAATATATTTTGATAACGGTTTTATAAATAAGCTACAAATCGAGGAAACTAAAAAAGAATTTACTCTGTATTGATGCTCTTATAGTGTGAATGTTGATTATGAAAATAGTACTTTAAATTACCTTTAGAATCTAATCTTGGTATAGAAACTAAAGAACGCTCTATCTTTTATTTTTTCTCTTAAGGCAGTATACTCCATCTCTACAACTCTAACAGAGAAAATTCTATATCCACTATCCCTTGGTAAAAAATCATAACTAGACAATACAGAGAACTTTTGTAAGAGTAAATATAGTAACATCAAAACTATTTAAAATCCAATATACAGCTATAACAAAAGTATTAGTGTTATCTAATAGAGGACATGAAATAATCATGCTAAAACTAGACTATCTATAACAAACTAATATACAACTTGACAAAAATGATAATAATCAAGCTAAAAGTAGACTATCTACAACAAAGTTCTCACATAAACGTGGATTAACTTTAATGATTAAATTATTGGTAATTCAGCATGAAGGACATTATTGTGACATCATAAAGTATATCTTGAATCCACCTTATATAACACAAGTAGTATGTTTAATAAAGATAAAGATCAAAATTTTGCAAATTAAGTACATCCCAAGATTCTCTTTTTCATTTATCCGAGCCTTTTATCTTTAACAAGTAGAGAACCATAAAAGATCTATTGTAGAGGAGGATAAGAAAGACAAAGAAGGAACTCCAATTCACAAATTAACCACTTCACTCACTTAGAGAAATATAATACATAATAGCATTACACTACCAGCATAAAGGACATAAAATCCTTAAATAGGGGCATAAATAAAATCCTTTTGGAGAATGAAAGAAGGGGTCTCTCAACAACAACTCTACCATATAAAAGATGATCTAGCTAAACCTCAAAGTTTTAATTTATTGGGAAGACAAGAATGGAATTTGAACAACCACGGGCTAAGGAGGAGGCAGTGTGCACAAGAGCTAATGGTTATTGAAATACTTGTAGAGTCCAAATGTAACAGAAAAGTAAAATAATGAATTCACTTTTTAGATTCGTCAACTATATCCAAACAAACAAACCCAATAGAGTCCCACAAGTGGGGTCTAGGGAGGGTAGTATGTACGCAGACCTTACCCCTACCCCGTGGAAGTAAAGAAAGTAGAGAGGTTGTTTCCAAAAGACCCTCGGCTCGAGAAAATGAAAAACAAATGGTGTTGACAAGACATTTTACATAATTTCAATGCATATTCCTTCAGTTATTTGTAGTATTGATCTTTTGGGAATGTAGTTCCTCTAAAAGAAAACGAAAAAAGAGGACATCAATACTTTCAATGCCATAGCAGCCCAACCACATCAAAGAAAAGCCATGGAATCAACATCTCAATGAGGTTCAATCTCTGGAAAGGGAGTGTAGTCAAAAGCACGCAATACCACGGGCAGTAAACAAGTGAAACAACAATATATTGAGTTCATATATCCAAGTTTTGTATCGCACATTATAAAGAAACTAAAAGATATAAGCACTCCATGGTTAACAATCTTATAACCAACAATGCTTTATATCACTGACGAGACAGTACATGAATCAAACTTCTAAGTTCTAGTGCTAAGTGAGACTAGGAAATGACGAGGAATTAGCATCTGTACTATAATTCAATTCATGACAATAAGAGTGTACACCATTTTCTCAAGCACAACAGTAATAGCAACATGTTGATTTGAAACTGAATTGCTAAGGTCTAAATAGGCAAATGACGGCAAAGATACTTTGGGAAATGGATCATCCAGTTGGTGCAAGATAGAAAAATGAAGGTTACATTAGCTAGTTAGAGTACTAATTAGGAGTTGTGCTTGCCTGGTACTCGATTAACACATGCTGCAAGTTTCTCCTTGACAATACTATGTTTTCAAAATATTTAAGTAGGACTGACTTCTAATGCTAATAATCTATTTTCAAAAAGCAAGAAACGAGATATCTCCTTATCGGACGTCTCTCATAAAAATAAAAATTCAAATGATACTAAGTCATCAAATGGACATTGTCCACTATATCTAAAAAACACTAAAAACAATAAATGGCATAAGGAATCGATGATTTGTTTTCAATCACAACGAACACATCGAACTCGGTTTAGTAAGATATTGTCCAGATTTTAGAATTAATTTAAATATTTTATTTACCTCACTTAGGAATGGAATCCTAGACATTAGCTTAATTTTGCAGTTTTCAATTTCAATGTGCAATGCAACAAAAATATAACTATAAAATCGGCTTTGTATAAAACAACACAGAAAGGGGTTGATCCATATCAATGCCAACTTGACCGTGTGCATTCTTTCATAGAATCAAAAATGGATTAGATTGAAATAAGCAATTAACCAGCAGACCTCACCGTAGAATCAGACAATTTATAGATAGAAATATTTTTTGTATTTTCTGTCATTCTTTCACCAAAGTGAACACCAATATCCATATACATACAAGTGTGATCACAACCCTATAGTTATACAGCAGCTAAAAATTATCAACTTTAATTTTAGGAGGACCGATATTCGACAGTTATACTTGGCACTCAGTGAAACTGATAGTACAAAATTGACATTCAGAATAAACTGTTAGAGAAAATGATTTAATCATGACAGGAGATATAACAGTTGCTCGTTCAAAACAGATATCGCTCAACAGATGGGGAGTCAAATCACAGTCTATGCTCTGGCCTCTCTCATCCCTGCTCCTAGTTCAGATGCCTTTTCTAGCAAAATTATTAATCAATTCACATAGAAAAGGGTAAATTTTTGAACCTTACCTTGATGAGAAGAAACTCGAAGATGAGCACTTGTTGTCAATGGAGGTGACGAGCAGCTTCGTTCTCTAATTCGTTGAATATTACGAGTAGAGCAGTTTCTCTAATTATTTGAATTCGTCGCAGCAGTTCTCTGCTAATTCGTTCAAAACAAAGGAGAGAAGTTGACGTCTTTCTCTAATTATTTGAACTCGTTGCAGCAGTTCTCTACTAATTCGTTCAAAACAGAGGAGATCAAAAGTCGACATCTTCGGACTCTTTAGGTTTATGAACTTTTAGAGAAGTCCACGTCTTAGGGTTTTTTCCTTCTTTTGGGGGGTGGGGGTGAGGGGGCTGGGAATGGGATTTGGCGGAGATGTGGGATTTTAATGACCGAATACTTTTCCCTCGTTAATATTGAGTTAAAAATTAATTTCAAGGACTGAAAAAAAATTTGGTTGCTATAAATACACTTATAACGACCGGATACATGTCCCTTCGTTAAGAAATGGTCGTTAAAAATTAAATTTCTTGTCCTGCTGAGAATGCACTGATTCCTCCTCCGACTGATATTCCAGCTCCACCTCCATCCTCAACCACCGGTCCTACTGTTTGTGATGTGGACCTTAGGGGATCCATACCGAGGTTGACTCAGATACTGGCTTCCCAGGCCCAAAGATTGAGTGCTACACCTACTTCTTCCAGCCACTAAGGGGATTCTGCTATTTCCAGAGTGATCCTTTAGTTGGATCCTCCGGTATTCACGGGTACTAAGCCCGAGGAGGACCCCTAGGTATTTATTGATGAGATGCACAAGACACTTTTTGTCATGCATGACACTGAGACAGAAGCAATGGAATTGGACTCCTATCACCTGAAGGAAGTGGCATATTCATGGTTTGAATTGTAGGAGGAGTCATGTGAGGAGGGGAGCCCTCTGACAAAGTGCAGTGAGTTTGCGGATGCTTTCATTGATCATTTCTTAACTGTCGAGACTAGGGAAGCCCGTGCCGCCGAGTTTTAGAACTTGAAGCAAGGTAGTATCTCATATGAGACTACTATATAATGTTTGCAGATCTTTCCAAGGATGTCGGCTACATGTTTCCCATGATGGAGGCCAGGGTTCGCAGGTTTGTGCAGGGCCTTAGCCCTTTGGTTATTAACGAGGCCGCTACAACCACCTTGAATTCTGATATGAACTATGGGAAGATGGTGAAATTTTCTCAAGCCACAAAGACCCGAAAATCTAAGGCAAATATGGAGTGAGATGGTAACAAGAAAGCTCGGTCTGCGGGCAACTTTGGTGGTTCTTTCAGTGGTGGTAGTGGTGGAAAGGTGATGTTCATGGGAGGGTCATCTAGACCGACATAGTCTTTTGCTCAGTCTTCAACCAGTGCACCGCCATCAGGGTCCGATCAGCAGTAGTGGAGTCATTTTAGGCCCTGTTAGGGCAATATGGGGTCTTATCAGCCTGGTCAGTCAGGCGGGATATTTCAGCCGCATCGGATGCCCTCCTGCCCTAGGTGTGGGAAGATGCACTCATAAGTCTATTACATGGACCTTCCCATATGCTACGAGTGTGGTCTCATGGGTCATATTTAGAGATATTGCCATTCGTCCCATCAAAATGTTGGTAGGGGTATGGCGCAACCGGCCAGTTCAGCAGCTACTACTTCTACAGAACCTCCTCCGGCTCGAGGTACTCCAACACTCGTAGGGCGTGGTGCAGCTAGGGGTGGTACACGGTGTTTGGGAAGATCCAGTAGGTTCTATGTTATGAGGGGCCGCCAGAGTTCAAAGGCTTCTCCAAATGTCATCACAGGTATATTGACTATTCAATCCTATGATGTATATGCTCTTATAGATCCTGGTTTCACCTTGTCATATGTAACTCCTTATGTATCTATGAAATTTAGGATAGAACTGGAACAGCTTCGTGATCCATTCTATGTATCTACTCTAGTTGGTGAGTCTATTGTGGCCACACAGTTTTATAGGGATTTCATTGTCACGGTGCATGGTTGAAACATCATGGCCAATCTCATTGAATTGAGGATGGTGGATTTTGATGTGATAATGAGGATGGATTGGCTTTATTCATGTTTTTCTAAGCTTGACTGCCAAACTAGAACCGTCAGGATTGAGTTTCCTAACAAGCCAGTCATTGAGTGGAAGGGGGATGATATTATGCCAAAGGGTAGGTTTATTTCTTACCTTAAGGCTGTGAAGATGATCCATAAAGGGTGTATCTACCACTTGGTCCGAGTCACGGAACTGAGGTTGAGGCACCGACACTTGAGTTCGTGCCGGTTGTGAATGAATTTCCAGAGGTCTTTCCTAATGAGCTTCCTGGGATCCCACCAGACAAGGATATTGACTTTGGGATCGATGTACTGTCGGGAACGCAACCTATATCAACTCTACCTATAGAATGGCTCCGACAGAATGGAAGGAACTGAAGGAGCAGTTGAAGGATTTTCTAGAGAAGGGTTTCATCCGGCCGAGTGTGTTGCCTTGGGGCACACCTATTCTCTTTGTAGGGAAGAAGGATGAGTCACTGAGGATGTGTATTAACTATCGATAGCTCAACAAGGTCACAATCAAGAATAAGTGCCTGCTGCTAAGAACAGATGAATTGTTCGATCAGTTGCAAGGTGCTAAGCACTTCTCCAAGATTGACTTAAGATCGGAGTATCACCAATTGAATATTAGGGAGCAGGATATTATAAAAATAGCTTTCAGGACTCGGTATGGGCGCTTCGAGTTTCTAGTGATTTCCTTTGGGCTAACGAATGCCCCGACGGCCTTTATGGATGGTATGAATCATGTCTTCAAGCCATTCCTCAACTTTTTTGTGATAGTGTTCATTGACGACATCCTTATATATTCACGAAGTCAGGAGGACCATGCCGACCATCTCAGGCCAGTTTTGCAGACTTATGTATCAGCACAAGTTGTATGCAAAGTTTTCGAAATGTGAGTTTTGGCTCGAGTCTGTTGCTTTCTTGGGACATGTTGTTTCCAGTGAGGAAATCAAGGTCGATCCTCAGAGAATTGCAGCTGTGAAGAATTGTCATAGACCCACAACTCCTACAGAGATTCCTAGTTTCTTGTGCTTAACTAGGGTATTATAGAAGGTTTGTGGAGGGGTTTTCTTATCTTGCCTATCTATTGACTAAATTGACATCGAAGGCAGCTAAATTTCAGTGGTTGGATGCTTACGAAAAGAGCTTTTAAGAGTTGAAGTCAAGGTTGACCATGCACCGGTGGTAATCTTACCAAAGGGTACATATGGGTTTGTTGTATATTACGATGCTTCAAGGGTTGGACTTGGGTGTGTATTAATTCAACATGGCAAGGTGATCGCTTATGCTTCTAGGCAACTAAAAAGCCATGAGAAGAATTATCCAACACATGACTTAGAGCTTGTGGCGGTGGTGTTTGCATTGAAGATTTGGCATCATTATTTGTATGGGGTCCATATGGACATATTCACGGACCAAAAGAGTTTTCAATACATTTTCAAGCAGAAGGAGTTGAATCTAAGGCAAAGGAGATAGTTTGAGTTACTCAAGGACTACGACATCGATATTCTATATCATTCAGGGAAAGCTAACATTGTGGCGGATGCTCTTAGCCGGAAATCCATGGGTAGTTTGGCTCAATTGGAGGCACACCAAAGGCCGTTGGCCAAGGAAGTTCATTGGTTGGCTAGTTTGGGAGTTCGTCTTATGTACTCTAGTGAAGGTGGGGTGATTGTGCAAAATAAGGATGAATCATCACTTGTAGTGGAAGTCAAGAAGGAACAATATGATGATCCGTTATTGGTATAATTGAAGGAGGGGATTGACAAACAAAAGGCCATGGCTTTTTCTCTTGGCACGAATGATGGTACGCTATGGTACCAAGGGTGATTATGTGTTCCAAAGGTAGATAGTCTCTGGGAAAGAATCATGACCAAGGCTCACAACTCTAAGTATTCTATGCACCCAGGCTCTACAATGATGTACCATGATCTCAAGAAAGTCTACCGGTGGAATGACATGAAGAGGGATGTGGCGGACTATGTGGCGAGTTTCTCAAACTATCAGCAAGTGAAGGCCGAGCACCAGAAACCCGGTGGCTTGGCACAGAATATAAAAATTCCAATGTGAAAGTGGGAGATGATCAATATGGACTTTGTAGTAGGTTTACCTCGCACGCCTCGTAAGTTTGATTCAATTTGGGCGATTGTGGACCGACTCACAAAATTATCACACTTCTTGCCTGTTAAGACTACTGACATAACAAAACACTACATTCAGCTGTATATCAAGGAAATAGTCAGATTGCATGGCACTCTAGTTTCCATCATCTCATATCGAGGGGCGAAATTTACAACTAACTTTTGGCAGATATTTCAGCAAGGTTTGGGGACTCAGATGAATCTTAGTACATCTTTCCATCCACAGACCGACTGGCAAGAAGAGCAGACTATACGGACACTTGAGGATATGTTTGTGTGCTTGTGTTCTTGACTTCAAGGGTAGCTGGGATGATCATTTGACACTCGTAGAATTTTCCTACAACAACAGTTATCACGCCTGCATTTAGATGGCATCGTTCGAGGCTCTATATGGTAGGAGATGTAGATCTCTCATTGGTTAGTTTGAAGTTGGAGAAGCAGAATAGATAGGGCTAGACCTCGTGCATCAGGCTATGGAGAAGGTCAAGATCATTAAGGAGCGATTGCATACCGCTCAGAGTCGCAGAAGGGTATAATGCGATTTGGGAAGAAAGGTAAATTCATTCCAAGGTATCAAACCATACAGAATCTTGCAGAGGGTTGGTCGTGTGGCTTATAGGCTCGGGTTACCTCAAGAGAAGTCCTTAGTGCACCAAGTTTTTCATGTGTCTATGTTGACGAAGGTGATTGGGGATCCTTCTCTCATCGTCCCAGTGGAGGCTATTAAAGTTAATGAATAATTGACTTATGAGGAGATTCCGATTTCCATGCTTGATAGACAAGTTCAGAATTGGAGTAATAAAGAGATTGTCTCCATCAAAGTACTATGATGAAACTATCAAGTCGAAGAGGCCACCTGGGAGGCCGAGGAAGAAATGAAGAGGAAATTCTCTCACTTGTTTGTGTAACCAAGTGGTTGTGTTCTAAAGAATGTCAGCAGTTTACTTTTCATGAATTATGTTCAAACTTGTACAATTTATGCTAAGATGCCCCTTTGTAGCAATATAATGCCTATGTTGTTATGGTTGGTGTTATTTTCATGTCTATGCTGCATTGTTGTCTTATGAATTTGTTGTTAGGATTGGTTTCGGGGGCCCTTTGACAGGTGGATAGGCCCAGTTATAGGGAAAACTCTACCAAATATTTTAGGAATCTGGGAGTTAGCCAAATTTGGAACTCTTGGTGGGTGAATGAAGAGTTAAATCATGCTGGGTGTCTATGGCGAACTCTAACCCTCATTCGAGGACAAATACTAAGCAGGGGAGCATGTAAGGCCCCATAAAAGTTCGCCAAGGTTTTGAACTTTTATGGTGCCAAGGTAAGCTAATGTGACACAGTACAGATTTTTGAATTGTGCAGTGGATCGTGGAGTTGGTAGAAAGATTTGCGGAAAATGGTTATTCTGTGGTCCATTATGCTATAGAGGATCTGTTCCATTGACAACAGAATCACCGTGGAACAAGTCAAAAGCAACTCAAATTTGAAGACCATTTTGTGGCCATTCTATTGACCATGGATCTGTTCTGCTACTGCGGAATTGCATCGCGAATCTGACCAGACCCAACCTAGATTTTGAAGACCTTTTTGTGGCCATTTTGCTGACCGCAGATCTGTTGTGCTACCGCGGAATTGACATCGGGGGGTTATTTTTTGAAATTTCCCAATCCGACTCTATTTTGATATAAGTCCTTAGGGGGTCATTTTAGAATGTATAACCTGAGGTTTTAGAGAGAGGATAGCAATCTAGAGAGAGAAGGAGGAGCTCCAACATCTTCCACTTCAATTGTTGATCAAGTCTTGAGAATTCAAGGGTAAAATCTCTCAAGTTTTCTACTAAAGAGGTAAGTCTTTGTCCTCAGCTCAAATGCAATGTCCTACTATGTAATTATGAGTAAGATTGTATTATTTTGGGGGTTTATGGGATAGTGATCAAAAGCCTAGCCCTCTATTTCGAATTTGGGGTATGTGAGGAGAATTTAGGGTGTGGTTCTTGATTTGAGGGTGTGTTGTTGGGTATGCATGCATCAATGAAGGTGATATGGAGGATGTTGAACTATCGTGGATAGATTGTTGTCTGAAATTGGTTGTGGGGTGAAGGATTTCCACCATAAAAACCTTGTAGTCAAAATTTGTGCACATAATGTTTGATAAAATGCCAATAATGGCTAAACCTATGAACACCTCCCTAATAGTTGTTCAATTTGATTATATTGCTATAGATTGAAGTGCTAAGAGTAGTGGATCAATGTAGTAAGCCTAAGAAAATCTCAATCGAGGTATGTTGGCTAAACTCTTACCATAGAATCGAATTTCCATGAGTTCCTTATAAATTCCAAGTATGGTTTGACCAAGCTCCCATCCTTATTGTGCCAAATCATCACAAATGTTTTGATTTATCGAATGTCTAATTACTCAAATCATGTATCAATTTCTCTATATGTATATCATGCTCTCCCTTGGGAAATAGTCCAAGTATGATCGAATCATCAAAGGATTATGTACTCAATCCATGGTTTCGTTGAAATTACTATGTTCTTAATTGTAAATTTTTCCAATGTGTTCTAAGCCATTATGTATTCATGAGCTGAAGCTATGATTTTTCGGATATTTTATAAGTACATTTAAATGTTTTATAGTCCATGTCAAATGAAAGAATGAATGTATGAAGTATGAAATGTAGCCATCGTGCCAAGAATGATGATTTACATGTATGGCCAAGAGTGCCAATAAAATGAAATAAAGTATGAAAGGCTATGCAACGAATATGATTCTTTTATATGATAATTATTTTGGGAGTATCGTTAGTTCACCGAGGAAGGCTGGGTTATAATGCCATGGCCCGAAACTACACATGCTGGTGTAGGAGTTAATTGCGGGGTGAGTCCCCATTATATTATATTGAGATTAATCCCCTTGATTGGGATGAGTTGATTGCTAGCTAGGACATGTCTAACCACATAATATTGTGGTAAGATGACCGAGCCGATCGGGTGAAGATCGGATGCCATGCCATGCACATGGCTGTATTGTGTTTCTATGTCCACCCGCATATATTGGGGTGAGATAGCTTAACCGATCGGGCGGGGATCGGACTCCATGACATGTGTATGGTGTTGTGCGGCGATAAGCATCTCCCAACTAAAAATGAAGATATTTACTTGAGGCCCTATTTTGTTTTAACTTGGCATTTAAATATGATTGATTTACTTACTTACTATTTTCATATTTCTCATCCTTTATCCTGACATTCAATTCCATGAGAGGGTGTTTAGCTTTACATACTAGTACTATTCCATATGTACTAACTTCTATTTTGCCGGGGGCGCTGTATCTTTAATGGATGAATGTGGTTCCTTAGTAGGTGGCACTGATTGTTTATGGCATCATACCCTCTTCTTAATGGATTTTTGTGAGCCCTATTCTATACCAGGGCCCAAATGTTGTATTGTCTTCATGTACATGCTTTTGAGGTATAGCCGGGGCCTTATCATCGTCATTCTCATATGGTACTCATGTTCTTTTAGAGGCTCCGTAGACATGTTGTGGGTTGTATTTTGATTGTGGAAAACAAACTAAATATGTTGTAAGTTATTGGATGTTTTCACTTTCAAACTATGCACTTGTAATCTTTTGGAAAATATCAATGGAGACCCTATAAGTAATGAAACTTGGCACTTTACATTTTATCCTCTAACATCTATATTCTTGTTATTGATTCTCAAATCATTCATGGGTAAGGTTGGGTAGAAGGTATCAAGTAGGCTTGCTTGAATGGGATATCTCAGTTGAGCGCCGGTGGCGCTCTCCGAGGTCGGGGCATGACACATATCCTCTGTATATTCTTGTTGATGCATTGTACATACACATGGTACTTGCTAGTGTGTTATTGGACACCTGGAGAGAGCCAGATTGATGAAAAGGGTGAGTACTATCATACCACATCATGTTAAACTCATGTAGAAGCATCCGCATAAATGCTATTTGGAAATTTGTGAGAAAATGGATCTTTATCATGCATTGTACTTGGTGAACATGTATAAGTATTTGAACTAAGGCTATGTAATACAAATTATGTTGATACACAGATTTGGTGCATTTGTAAATGCTTTGATTTGGTTATTTGAAAGGCATGCCTATTACTTTCTTCCTGAGTTTTGCACCTTATTGTTGACATCCAATGTTATTTGGTCGTTCCTTGAATGTTTCTCTGTTATTATACATGCAATTAAGGTGTATGTTATATATAAAGTCAGTATCGTTTTGACTTAAAACCTCATTATTACTTCACTGAGGTTAGGCAAGATACTTATTGAGTACATGGGGTCAGTTGCACTCACACTATACTTCTACAGCTTGCGTGCAGATTTTGGAGCTGAGTTGTTGGGGATGCCGAAAGCAACATTGAAGATGTACCAACATTCCAGTGGCAAGCTACCATTTTGTTCCTGGTAGATTAGGATTTGTACTTCTATTTATATATATTCAAACATATATTCTATTTTCTTCGTACTAGTATTGTGAATTTAAAATCTTAGTAGCTCATGACATGTACTACCAGTCCATGTTATATTTGTATTGATTTTTGCAATCTTATTTATTCTTTATTGGTGATTATCCGTTCGAGTTGTGTTACATGCTAGTTGGCTTACCTAGCAGGTTTGATTAGGTGCCATCACGACTTGGTGGAATTTTGGGTCATGACAAGTTGGTATCAGATCTCTAGTTCATAGGTTCTACGAGTCGTGCGCAAATGTCTTGTAGAGTCTTGCGGATCAGTATAATGACATCCATTTATCGTCAAGAGGCTACAGGGCATCTAGAAACTTATCTTTCTTCCTTTCTTTATTGTGAGACTTTATTTTAGCTTAAAGCCTATATCTTCAATTCTTTTCTGTTCATTCGTATGCGGTGTTGAGTACTCGATATTAGTTGTGCATCGGCGGTTGGTGATGCCATGGATGGGGCACGAGATATTTTTCTATGTTGTGAGGTAGGCCAGTCTATTAACTTGAGGCTAGGTCTAGACCGCAACTTTGGATCGGCACATTCAGTTGCGTGAGTATGTAATTTTGGAGTCTTATTCGGAAGTGTCCCTAATGGTGGGAGTGATGGCTCACTGAGTGGCAGGATAGCTAGGTGATGAGTTTAACGACCCGATCGATTATTTTGTGCATTTGAGCCCCATTCCCCTATTTTATCTTTCCCAATACTTGTTTGATGTTTTGTTACTTGCTGGAATGGTTGGTATGACTTCGAGAAGGTTTTGGAGTTAATTCAAACACTTAGTTTTATTTTTGAAAGCTTAAGTTGTAAGAGTTGACCAAGGTTTGATTTTTGTGTAGACAACCTCAGATTGATGATTTGATGGTTCCAAAAGGTTTTTATGATAATTTTGGACTTAGGCGTATGTCCAGATTTGGTTTTGGAGGTTCCTAGAGTATTTTGGCTAATTGTAGAAAGTTGGAAATTTGGTGGTTTGGAAAGTTCATAAGTTTGACCTTGAGTTGACTTTGATGATATCAGAATTGGATTGGTATTCCGGAAGTTGGAATAGGTTTGTTATGCCATTTGGGACTTGTGTGCAAAGTTTGGTTATAATCCGGATTAGTTAGGCTTGAATCAGACGATTGGTTTGAAATTGAAAGTTCTTGAACTTAAGAGAAGTTCAATTTGTGGTTTGATCTTTGATTCATTGATGTGATGTTATCGTATATGTCTGGAGGCTTTAGTTAAGTCCGTATAGTATTTATTGACTTGTTGTTGTGATTTGATGGGGTCCACGTTGGCTCAGATGCGTTTCAGATCACCTAGAGCATTATCGGAACTGCAAAGGTTTTACTGGTGTCTGATGCGCTTCGCGATCGCGGAGCATGTCTCGCAATCGCGGAGAATGACTTGGGGTCAGACTGGTTTTCTCTTCGCACTCGCGAGCTAGAGGTCACGTTTGCATAGAGCTATGGCTTTTTTTCTTTGCGTTTGCACCTTGGGAGTTGCATTCACGCAGAAGGGAGGCCGACTAGGAGCTGGCTAGAGCTTGGCCTTCGCGATCGCTGGAGGCAGCTCGCGTTCGCATAGGCTAGGGGAAACTATGCATCGCATTCATGATGGTTCTTATGCATTCGTGATGGGTTTTTTTGGAGGGAGGAGCACGAGCAGCACTTGAGGATGGTGCTTCAGATTTTGACGGAGAAGAAGTTCTATGCTAAGTTCTCCAAATGCGAGTTTTGGTTGGATTCTACAACATTTTTGGGCGACATGTTATTTAGTGATGTAATCAAGGTGAATCCAAAGAAGATTGATGCAGTTCAGAGTTGGCCCATACCTTATACCGCGATTCTTGCTCAGTTTCCTTTTAGCTTAAGAAGGATGTTGAGAGAATGAGAATCACTTCGAAACTCTAGGGAAATGGGTGTTTTAGGGCAGGACCTAAAATCTCTCCAACATATTGCGGAGCCTTCGTCCATGAGAGGGCGGGTGTAATTCAGCTCGAACAATGCGAGAGAGTCTTTTGGCTTCCTCAGGTCCGTGTAAAGATTAGCTTGCTTTAGCAGCCATCTGATGATTCAAGTTCGTAGTAGCCGTTGGAGAAGGGCAGAGCTGTAGCGTAGCTGCTACTGAAATAAGGAGTTTCCTAGGTTTTGTAGGGTACTATCGTTTGTTCTTGGAAGGGTTTTCATCAATAGCAGTTCCATTGACTAGATTGACTCAGAAGGGTGCTTTATTCAGATGGTCGAACGAGTGTGAGGAGAGCTTTTAGAAGCTTAATACTGCTTTGAACATGACTCTAGTTTTGGCATTACCTTCAAGATAGGGGTTGTATACGGTTTATTATGATTCTTCGCATATTGTTCTTGGGTGTGTGTTGACGTAGGACAGTAGGGTAATTACTTATGTGTCACACCAATTGAAGACTCATGAGAAGAACTATCCAGTCCATGATTTGGAGTTGACAGCTATTGTGCATGCACTCAATATTTGGAGGAATTACTTATATGGCATGTCTTGTGAAGTATATACAGATCATCAGAGTGTATAGCATCTGTTTAAACAAAAAGATTTGAATTTGAGGTAGCGGAGATGGCTGGAGCTGTTGAAGAATTATGATATCACTATTCTTTATCATCCGGGGAAGGCTAATGTAGTAGCTGACGCCTTGAGGAGAAAGGCAGAGAGTATGGGGAGTTTAACATTCATTCCCGCTATGGAAAGGCCTTTAGCTATGGACGTTCAAGCGTTGAACAATAGATTGGTGAGATTGGATATTTCGGAGCCAAGCAGAGTCCTTGCTTGTTTTGTTTAACAATCATCATTTTTTGAGCTCATCAAGGTGCATTAGTATGAGGATCCCCATTTTCTTGCCCTTAGGGACATGTTGTAACTAGGTGGTGCTAAGGAGGTGACTATTGGTGATGATAGTGTATTGCGACTTCAAGTTCGTGTTTGTGTTCCTAATGTTGATGGCTTGAGAGAGTTGATTCTGGAGGAGGCTCATAGTTCATCGTATTCCATTCACCTAGGTGCTACAAAGATGTATCATGATTTGAAGTAGCATTATTGGTGGAGAAGGATGAAGAAGGACATCATTTGGCATGTTACACGGTGTTTGAATTGTCAAGAAGTCAAGTATGAGAATTAGAGACCGGGCGGTTTGCTTCAGAAGATAACCAGAGTAGAAGTGGGAGCGTATCACTATGGAATTTGTGGTAGGGTTTCCATGGACCTTGAGGAAGTTAGATGTTGTGTGGGTCATTGTGGATTGGTTGACCAAGTTGACACATTTCATTCCTATTATGACTTCCAACATTTTAGAGAGGTTGGTTTAGATATACATTAGAGAGATTGTTCACTTGCATGGCATGCCTGTTTCTGGAATCTCGGATCGTGGCATTCAGTTTACATCACACTCCTGGAGAGCTGTTCAGCGTGAGTTGGGCACGTCGGTTGAGTTGAGTACAGTATTTCATCCTCAGACAGACGGGCAATCCGAGCCGACTATTTAGATCTTGGAGGATATGTTGAGGGTCTGCATTAATGACTTCAGATGCCGGTGGGATCAATTAATACCTTTAGTGAATTTTTCCTACAACAACAGCTGCCAGTATAGCATCCAGATGGCTCCGTATGAGGCATTATATAGGAGGCAATTTCGTTCTCCGGTTGGTTGGTTTGAGCTTGGCAAGGGTAGATTATTGAGCATAGATTTGGTTCGAGATGCTTTGGAGAAAGTAAAGTTGATTCAGCAGAGGCTTCGAACCGCTCAGTCCATGGAGAAGAGGTATGCTGATAGGAAGGTTCGTGATGTGGCATTCATGGTGGGTGAGAAGGTTCTACTTAGATTTTTTCCTATGAAGGGCGTGATGAGGTTTGGGAAGAATGACAAGTTGACTCCTCGGTACATTGGTCGATTTGATTCCTCGGGGGTTCATCCGGTGTTTCATATTCCCATGCTTCAGAAGTATCATGAAGATCAGTCACTTGTGTTTGAATTTCAACTTGGTTAGTTGGATGAGAATCTGGCCTATGAGGAGGAGCCAATGGCCATTTTTAATTGGCAGGTTTGGTAGCTAAGGTCAAACATATTACATCGGTGAAGGTTCAGTGGAGAGGTCAATCAGTCGAGGAGGCAACTTGGAAGAGGGAGCATGATATGTGGAGCAGATATCCTCACCTTTTCGACATTCCAGGTATGATTATAGACCCATTCGAGGACAAACTTTTGTTTAAGAAGCAGAGAATATAATGACCCGGCAAGACATTTTGTGTATTTGAGCCCCATTTACCTATTTGATATTCCCCTATGCCTGTTTGATATTTTCTGACTTGCAGAGATGGTTAGTTTCGCTTTGGGAAGGTTTTGAAGTGAATTCAAACACCTAGTTTTATTTTTGGAAGCTTAAGTTGTAAGAGTTTAGCAAGATTTTACCTTTGTGTAGACGACCTCGAATTGGTGATTTGATGGTTCTAATAAGTTTGTTTGGTAATTTTGGACGTAGTTGTATGTCCGGATTTGGTTTTGGAGGTTCCTAGGATGTTTTGGCTCTAATTGTTGAAAGTTGAAAATTTGATAGTTTGGAAAGTTGATAAGTTTGATCGGGAGTTGATTTTGATGATATCAGAATCGGATTATTGTTCCAAAAGTTAAAATATGTTCATTTTGTCATTTGGGACTTGTGTGAAAATTTTGGTGTTAATCCCGATTGGTTAGGCTCGAATCATTCGATTGGTTTGAAGTTGGAAGTTCTTGAACTTAAGAGAAGTTTAATTTTTGGCTTGACCTTTGATTCGTTGATGCAATGTTATTGTATTTGTTTGGAGGCTTTGGTTAAGTAAAGATAGTATTTATGGACGTGTTAGTGTGATTGGACGGGGTGCCAAATGGCTCGGGTGAGTCTCGGACCACCCAGAGCATTGTTGGAATTGCAGAAATTTTGCTAGTGTTTGGGCTTCGCGACCACGGATTAGGTTTCGCAATCACGGAGAAGGATTTAGGGTCATGCTGGTTTTTCTCTTCGCATTCACAAGCTGGAGGTCGCGTTCACGTCGGACAGTGCTTTTGGTCTTCGTGTTCGTACCTTGGGATTTGTGTTCGCATAGAAGGGAGGCCTACTAGGAGCTGGCTAGAGCTTGGCCTTCGAGATCGCAGGAAGGGCCTCACGTTCGCGTAGGCCCGAGGAAGATGTGCATAGCATTCATGATCGTTCTTCCGTGTGTGCGATGGGTTTTATGGGCTGTTGCATTTTTGTGCTTTGCGAACGCAAGGTATAGACTCTGTTCGCGAAGGGTAGTGCTAGAAAGACTATATGAAGTTCTAATTTAGGGATTTTAGTCACTCTTTCATATTTTTGAACCCTAGACTTGGAGAGGGCGATTTTGGAAGGAGACTTTCATGCTTTTTGCTATCATGCTTCATATGTTTGTACCAACTCATGAACTACTTGAATTATGCTAGAGATCATGTGTAGGTTAATCTCCTTAAACATGATAATTGCTATTTTGTGGTGTATTCGCCTAATCTGAGCTATGGATGCACACTTCCCACATGCATACACCTTAGCATATCACCTTTACAGTCCACGAGTATGTGATTTGATATTCAAACTTCATATACATATATGTTTGTATATGCTTTATGTGTGTTATAGACTGGATTAGTAGCACATGAGTGGTCTGTACAATTTGAGTTATGATAGCACGTGAGTGGTCCATCTAGTTGTTATGTTATGGCACATGAGTTGTCCGTGCAACGTGTGAATAAGGATCCATCCCCCTAGGGTCGTCCTCTCATGTTTCTCTCTTGATGCGTACATGCAGTATGAGGAAAAGTGATCAGTATTTGGTTTTTGCATCTCTTCTCTATTTTCAAATACCTTGGGTGTATACATGTCTTTATCACATATCTTCTCTATATGCTGAGTTGTTAAACTGTTATAAACCTTGCGCACATCTTCTCTATGTGCATTGATTTGGTTATACCTGTATTTCATGCTTAGGTTATACCATGCAGTGTACTTGTGTAATTATGAATTGAGCAGATTGTTAGGTGAGTATCATTGGTAATTCTTTCCACTACTACCTCATCGAGGTTAGTCACGATACCTACAGAGTATATGGGGTCAGTTGTACTCATACTACACTCTGCACTTAATTGTGCAGATTTAGGAGTTGGATCCAGTTGAGCCTTTTGAGCGGAGCTGTTCACTGAGTATTGGAGACCGAGGTAGAGATGCTTCCTGATCTCAGTCCCTGGCATCTCTTCCTATGTTTATTTACTGTTGATGTTATTTAGATAATTTTTCTATTTTTCAGACTTATATTCGTATTGTAGAGCTCATGACTCGGTGTTACCTGTTCTGGAGAGTTGTATTATATTTGGCATTGTCAATGGTTATTTGTCTTTTAGATTTATCTATCTGTAATTCCTTACCATGTTTTATTATTATTTTATGACTGGCTTTCCTATCAAGTGGGTTAGGTGCTATCACGATCAATGGTGGTTTTGGGTCATGACATGAGTATTATGTGGCTGAAGACTACATTTGGATAGTGTGGATTTGACAAGAAGGATTTGCTTGAGATGTAGAAGGGAATATGGATATTTGATTATCATCTTGATGTACAATAAAGACTTGAGTCGTGAGTATGATGGTAGATCTTTCAGTTGTTTGTTGGTGAAGTGAAGTGGATTCTTGTATCTTGTTGATGAGCGTAGACTTGGGAGGATCAATTTATTACATAGTGGTTATAACCGCGGTACGGTCATAGCAATATGTTAATTATATGCTAAGAATATGGGTTATCTTCTGCAAGAAGAAGTTGTTCTTTTCTTATGAGGGTTCTATGAAGCGTTTCCCTTCTATCTAGTGGAATACATATACTACAGTTAGAATTCAGATCACTTGAGAAAGTTGGAATGACTCCTACAAGGATGAGTAATCATTGCCAGAAAATTTGGAGTGTCTTATGACTAGTGCTACATGAGCTTATGAGAAATTCAGCTGAATAACAGGGCGAGACCATGGCATTTAAGAAGGAAGAGTATTGTGGGTTATCAGATGATGTGTTTGGTGGCTTCAAGCCTAGTGAGGGAGTCAACCATCGATGATCGGGTCATATGGCCATGTTTTGTTGTGATTCCTGGACTAGGATACGCTTGTGGATTTCCTATGATTTTAGAAGGGTAACATCCAAGATGATTTGGAAAAGGAATTTGTTGGATGCATGATGTACGATACATTGATGATATATAGAGATTGTAGAATGACTCAGATTTGATATTCCTTGTAGATATACTGTGCTAAAGAAGGGAATTACTCGGTTGCCTAAGGATGAGGTTGCTTTTTAGACTATTTGTGTACTAACTGAGCACAAGTCGTTTGTCATGTGTCGACTATGCATCAGGGACTAGAAAAGAGTGTAGGACTCTCGAGAATGGTTTTAGTGTGTTTAAGTTCCAAGATAAGGTACTTAAGGATTTGCCGAATTCCGTTATGTGGTAAGGATTTGAGATTTGCATTGGATTTTGATTAAGACTTGGAATGCTTCTGTATCATTGTTGATCCTACATTGCAGCGTTAGAGAGATGAAATGAACAACTTCAGATTCATTGAAGGATTCTTTGAATTAGACATTTTTGTTTTAGGTTCTTATTGGTGCATGAAAGAGGATAAAATGGCTTATAAATCTTAAGACGATGAAGTTTCATGTTGGGATCAACTGGTAAGAGCTTTGTTTAAAGAACACAATGTATTGAAAAGAAAAGAGATGCCTTAAAGGTAGGTCAGAGGTTATCTTAAGAACTTGTATCAGTATAGCAGCAACTTAGATCAGCATGGTAGAGGAAATGACCGGTTCCCATGGTATGATAAGGCACTACAAGCGTTTTTGTGGTTGGACTATTGGGTATGGCAGCCTGCGAGACTTGATTGATTTATAGGGATTCAGTTCTGAAGGCTTGGTTATATGCAAATGGGTTTCAAATATTTCATGATCGTTTTGGCCATGACTTGAGGTCGATGTCTTCTATGGGTATGGAAGGTTTTTTACAAGATGTGATTCTCTCCTGAATTGAGTTAAATGGAAAGTTTATGGCCGATGAAGTGTTTATGAGGAGGACTATCCTAGTTGTGATTAAAAGTTGATAATGGGATTCTCGTATTTTCATATAATAGCATGAGAGATTTAGTGAGCCGTGTGGGATTAGAATTGAATGGACAAGGTTGCGGTTCATTTTCGAAAGGAAGGCCATGAGTTCCAGACAACATGATAGATTTCAGAGTTTAAGAGAATGCTAGCACTATCTTGTGTCACTTGAGAAGGGTGTGTGTTGTAGAAAACACCTTGTATATTAATTTGGCAGATTCTTGACTAGTACTATAGAAATCGCGTGGTTGGTAACCGTTGATATTCTGGTTTTGCTACTTGACGAGGTAGATTTATGGGAGAACTTCTCGTGAGGTAATTGTGTATGCGTGACATGGCTGTTATTTAAGTTGGAAAGTTAGAGATCATGTATGGTGATTCTTATATTCGTGGGGATTGGAGATTTAATTTTCTTAGAGGAAGACTATCCCTTTGATTGTGGATTGTGAAAGTATGTTAAGGGTTAGACAACTAACTGTATGTATGAATATAGTCATTGTGAACTTTTGGAAGGCTATATAGATGTTGCGGAATAGCTTGAATCGATTTGTAGGCCTATCGGTAGACCTAATGTGAATGTGTGTTCGACATCGGATTGGATTTGCTACTCAACACAATATAAACTATGGATGTGTCGTCGGATAGAATTGATATTATTCATGCCCTGATCTATTTCATGTGTTGCCTTCTCATGAAATGATGGGTTATGAGACTACTTGGTTATTTACACGCGTGTTGTGGTCCTATTTAGGCCTTGAGGAGATAAATGAGCGAGATGGCTCTTGAAATATTGATTTGCTTATTGTACCTTAGTCGTGCTTACATTTTTTCACAGTATATTATGCTATCCGTCTCACCATGGTTATGTATATGCACTTAATGTGCTTGTTATTGATACACATATTTTTGGTGAGTATGAGAATTATTGCTCAATAGGTGTTCCCATGTGGATTGATATGTTTGGATTGGTTGCACATCGCAATGATGTTATATTGGATCGGGTTTCATACCGTGATGCTATAATGTTGGATCGGGTTGCACGCCACAATGGTGGTATGTTGGATATAATTCCTAATGCTTGTTTTAGGTGTTTTGTTTCTCCATTGTGGGATGGGTTCATAGGCTTATAGGTTAAGGTTGAAGGAAAAATCTTCAGTCAAGATTGTGCTAATGAGAGTATATGGATTGAGGTGACATGATATCACCAGGGGTATATGTATGATGAGCTTATATAGTTATTTGACGGATTTAGAGTGAATCTTGGAATATTCGTGGACGAACGTGTGCTAAAGTGGGGGAGAATGTAACAATCCGACAAGTTGTTTGAGTCCTAGCATTTCATTCTGCGATTTAAGACCTTGAGTGGCTTCGTACGATGTCATATGACTTGAAAGTATTGTTGGTTTTGATTTATGAGAGGTTCTGAGGTGGTTTGAAAGAGAAATTCTTAATTTGGAAGCTTTAAGTAGGAAAAGTAGACCAATATTTAACTTTTGAATCAACGAACTTGGAATCAGATTTAATAGTTTCAATAGGTTTGTATTGTAATTTTTGACTTGGGTGTATGTTCGGATTTGAATTCGAAAGTTCTTAGAAGGTTTTGGCATTATTTATCAAAAGTTGACAATTTAAAGAATTAGAGAGTTAACAGGTTTGAACGAAAGTTGACTTCGGTGAATCGGATTGTGGAATTGAAAATTTGTATAGGTTCATTTAGTTGATTGGATATTGTTTGCAAAGTTTAATAGTGATTTGAAATACTTAAGTGTGATTCAGACGCATTTAATGAAGTTGGAATGTGTGAAAATTAAGAGAATGATTCGATCTTCGATTATTGCTTTTGATGTTATTGGTCATGTTTCAAACCTTTGGATGAGTTTGAATTGGGTATATAGACTTGTTGGTATAATTGGAGTGGATTCTGGGGGCTTGAGTGAGTTTCAAACCACCCAGAGCATGTTTGATGTTAGCTAATTTTCTGGTGGTTGGTATTCATCGCTTTTGTGAGAGGCGCTTCGCGTTCATCACGAAGGAATTTGGAGCAGGGCAGTTTTTCATTGCATTTTCTTAAGGGTGTCGCGTTTGCGATAGGTTTGGGCGTGAAGGTCTTCGCGTTCGCGGGGAGTGGGTCACATTCGCATAGTGTGGGAGCCTGGTGAGCTTCCCGATCGCGAGGGTGCTTTCACCATCGCGAAAGAGGATAAGACATGCGGCAGATTTATGCATCGCGAACACGAGGTTTTTAGCCGCATTCACAAAGAGTAGTGCAGGGCAGACTACTTATGTTTGGAATTTCGGAATTTTGCCAATTCATTCATATTTTGTATCCTAGACTTACAGAGGAGAAGAATTTTGTAATAACCCATATTTAAGTTAGGATAGGTTTTTCTTTTAACATAACCAAAAAAAAAAGAAAAGAAACAACAACAACAACAACAACAACCCAGTATAATCCCACTAGTGGGGTCTGGGGAGGGTAGTGTGTACGCAGACCTTACCCCTACCCTGGGGTAGAGAGGCTGTTTCCAAAATGACCCTC
>AWOL01S0009434.1:28758-64785 GCA_000715115.1 Nicotiana otophora | reverse complement strand
GCATATGCGACCGCATAATGGTTATGCGAACCGCATATCGGTCGCATAATTGGTTACAAAATAGCCAAAAGAACTGCCTGTGTATGCGGTCACTATGCGGTCCGCATAACCATTATGCGGTTGAATAATGCACCACATAATAGTTATCCGGTCGCATAGTTGACCGCATAGCTGCTTCCAGAATGGCTCTCTCCTGCTCACTTCTGCTGCCATTATGCGGCCCGCGGAGTGATTATGCGGTCGCATAATGGATCGCATAAATGCACTTTTCCGGCAAAAATGTTTCTTTACTTTCCTGTGCATTGTTCAACCCAAAAGGTTCGAGCCGCGGCGAGCAAGCTCACCGCGAAGAATTTCTATAATCCTCAAACACGTAAGCATAGTCCGGCACTATGAAACATTATTTTCTTTGCAGATTTTACCAGGCCTTACATTTAAGTACTTTGAAATTTTTCGGGGTGTTATAGTAATGACCCATATTTAAGTTAGGGTAGGTTTGTCTTTTAACATAGCAAAAAAAAAAAAAACAAAAAGAAGGGAAAAACCTAATTAATTAAAAAAGGATAAAAGCTACTTGAACGAAAAGAAAAGAAACGGGGATTTTGGGGAAATGGAAAGTAGCGCTAGCTCCTGCAACAGAAGCTATAAAAAAGGAAAAACAAATGCAGAGAAGGGAAAAGAAGAAGAAGAAGAAGAAGAAGAAGAAGAAGAAGAAGAAGAAGAAGAAGAAGAAGAAGAAAGAGGTTGTACCAATGTCACGACCCCAATTTCCCTTAGTAGGATATCGTGATGGGACCTAGTCTCTACGACTAGGTAAGCCTAATATTTGATAATAATTGAACAGATGAAAGTAACAAAATACTAAAAATTGGTCTGAAAAGTTCATATAACTTCTAAAAAGCAGAATCTCAACTATACAACCCCCAAGAACTGTGGAACGGAGTCATAAGCTCTATATAATAAAACTAAGATATCTAATACATCATTGTTTGAAAGAAATACAACAGGAAGTAAAATAGGGAAGGTGACTCCGAGGCATGCAGACACCGGATAGGCATACCTTGAAGTCTCCGTAGGGCGGCTACAAATGATCTCTAACGACTGATACAAGCAGACGTACCTGGATCTGCACAAAAATGTGCAGAAGCATAGTATGGGTACACCACAATGGTACCTAGTAAGTATTAAGCCTAACCTCAGTAGAGTAGTGACGAGGCCAGGTCAAGACACCTAATAGGATATAAATAAGTAGTATGAAAATGTAATAAGGGTAAATAATAGAAAACAGAGAAATAACTCATACGAACTAAGATAATAGCATGAACTAATACCGGAAATTAAGCATGGAAACAACATAAAAAAAGCGATTAAAGAAAACTATAATGATCATATACGGACAACAGCTGCTAGAACAAGTAATAATAAAACAACAAGGAATGTTCCCACATGTTCCCACAAAAACTCTTCGCAACATGAAATAAACAACAAGAATCACAACGAGGTACCGCATCATGTATAATGAAATCACAACCAAGGTACCTACTCGTATAATCAAGAATCACAACCGAGGTACCGCCTCGTATTCACATTTCTCAACTTAAATCACAATCTTTTCTTATACCGTCGCGTGAGCCTTACATTTGAAATAGGTTATGAAAACAGTTTTCCCGAAATAGCTACACGCACTTTATCCCACCTTATGATGCCGTGTGGCTTCACGTAGTTCCCCTACAAGCAACACGCACATAAGTCCCTCCTTATACCGCTGCATGCACATCAACCCCAAGCCTTATACCGCCGCATGCGCGTCAGTATCACATTACAATAACTACTTGTACCACAAGTGCCCATATATCACGATTTGCCAACAATCCACAATATCAATGTTTCCACAACAAATGCCCACGGATCTACCACAATGGATACAAGGATATCAACAACAACAATGAATGTAAAATGCTTAAAAAGAATGATGTTTCAACAATAACAACTTCGCCTCAACGATAATGGCTTTCACAACTTCAACACCAATAACTGAACAATGAGAGACAATGCATAGCCACGATGTTAAATAAGAATAACTCACAATGGAATAAATAACCCGTAGCAATGACTTCAAATAATGGGAATCAACAAGAAAAGAGATAACATGAACAATAACTTCAAGTAATGATAATCAACAATGAAAGCGATAACGTGAACAATAACTTCAAATAATGGTAATCAACAATGAAAGAGATAACGTGTATGAATAATCCAAAGAATGATAATCAACAATGAAGAAATAACATGTAACAATAAAAGAGACAAGAAGTTCAACTAAATCATGAGAGCAAATTATCAATTAGGAGGTAGAACAAGTGTTAACGAAATCATTTAAGGCATGTAAGGATAGACTAACACAAGTAAGAATAGATTGACTAAGAGAATGTAGAGCATGATATGGCATTTCATTTAAGCATGGAAATAATCTAAGCAACCTAAACCGGACAAATACCAGGTATAACCCGTGTATCCACTCGTCACCTTGCGTATACGGATTTCACTTAGCACAATTGAATCAAACAACTCCAATCCTAAGGGGTACTTCCCCCACATGAAGTTAGGCAAGATACTTACCTCGACTAGGCCATCTCAACCCTCGGAGATCGCTTTCCCCTTAATACTCACCTCCACACGGCTCAAATCTACCCAAAATTAACTCAATATCATCAACCAATGCAAGAGAAAACAATAACAATAAATAAAGCTTTGATCTTTACACTTTTCCCAAAAAGTCAACAAAAGTCAACTCGGGGCTCGCCCGGTCAAAACCCGGGTCCAATGGTAGATCCCGACTACCCATGGCCCTACGCGTTCATGTATATGATTTGTTTCAAAATCTGAGTCCGAATCGACTCTCAAAACTCAATTTCTTATTTTTCAAAAGCTTGACAAGGTTTCACATTTTTTCACTTTGATTCACATGATTTTGATGTTAATATCTAATATATAATGATGGAATATGATTAGAAATAGATTAAAATCACTTACCCAAGGTTTATAGGCGAAAATATTTCTTCAAAATTGCCTCTTACCGAGTCTAGAGTTCAAAAATAGGAGAATGTGTTCAAAAAACCTGTCTCCCACCCTTTAACAAGTTGCTGATGTCGCATTTGCAACACAGGGTTCGCATTTGCGAACCCTCGCAATTGCGGACCAGGGCTCGCATTTGCAAACCCTGACAGCCTCATAAAATCTCGCAATTGCAAGAAAAGGCTTCGCAATTGCTAACTGGCCTTCATCGCAAAAGCGAACAGTTGTTGCAACTGCGAACACTGTGAAATTTCTGCTGCCTTTGCAAATGCGAAGGGGGGAGTCGCATTTGCGAAAACTGCACATCTTTTGTCACCTTCACAAATGCGACCCTGATGTTCGCATTTGCGGCACTAGAGCACCAGACGCCAGATTTTGCCATTTTCATTCCAAACCACTTCGGAACATGTCCGAAACTCATCCGAGCCCTCAGGCTCCAAACCAAACATCCACAGAAGTCTAATCACATCATACGAACTCGCTCGCGCGATCAACACAAAAATAACATCTAAAACTACGAATCGAACAATAAAATGCATGAATTTCAAAGTAAAGTTGAAGAATTTCTAAAATTATAACTAAACGTCTGAATCCTATCAAATCAACTCCAAACGACACCAAATTTTGCACACAAGTTCTAAATATCATAACGGACTTATTCCAAATCCCAAAATTAAATTCCGAGCTCGATAGCTAAAAGTCAACCTACGGTCAAACTTTTCAATTTCAAATTGTCAAATTTCGGCAAATCAACATAAATCAACCTACGAACTTCCAAAATCAATTCCGGACATACGCCCAAGTCCAAAATCATGATACAAAAGTATCGAAGCCATATAAACACAATTTCGGGGTCGTTTTCACAAAATTTAAAGTTTGGTCAATATTTTCTAATTTAAACCTCTAAGTCAAGAATCAAGGGTCCAAATCAACCCGAAAGCTCCCTGGAGTGAAACTAACCGACTTCGCAAGTTATAAAATCATAAACACACGTGTGTGAAGCATAAAAAAGGGGTAACGTGTAGCAATTATATAAAACGACCGACTGGGTCGTTATAACCAATCTTTAGAAAAAGGTAATATAGTATTCTTATATCTTGTTTTACTAATTTGAGAGTATATTAATTTAATGATTTGAGTTATATAGTGAGATTAACTAATGTGATTAGAAACAAGAAAAGAATAATTAATGCATCTCTTAACTCATAGCACTTTGTGGAAGAATCATGAGTGCATGTAGAACACTTTGCAACAAAGATTTATTTTTAAAGAAATCAAATTCTTATTATCATTGTATGCAGTAGTATGAATTAAATATGGGAACAGATAGAGAAACAAAGGCAATATGTTGAATGAATTTTTTAAATTTAAAGGATAAACTTTCTTACTTCAGTTTCTTGAGATTATCATCTGGGTATATATAATTTTGTTAGGTACGAAAAAAAGTATTGTCGATAGTGATCCTGTATGATTTTAATCTATACACATATTTTGGCATAATCTGGGTAAAAGAAAAATTGAAGAATAAATATATGGGTAAGTTGAATTTGGTAGATTATAGACTAGTTGAATTATTCATAGCATGGATAAATATAATTCGGCGAATTGATGGTAGAAGATAAACTCTGAGGATTTGGGTAATCTAAATTAGCTATGAATTATCTTGAACCAAAATATTAATATGAGACCGATATTGATGTTATTATAGATTGATTGAAGAACGCTGTACAGATTGCTCGAGGTGACGATTTTGGTATTTCGACATGAGTACTGTGAGTATTAATCTTACCGCAATTTATTTTTTCATAACTTGCATAATTTACACATGATTTTTAATATGAATATATTACCGACAATTTTGAGTTTGCATGTGGGACAAGTCCTTTACTCGATATGATACCGAAATTGGTTATTTGAGATGATTACTGTTGTTTTAAATATTTTCGTTGTTATCAGATATTTTTACCGTTACTTGAAATTAATGTTATCGAATTAAATTACATGATTGATAAGAACTGAAATGCCCTGTACTATTTTAAAAATAGTTTTATACAAGTATTAACTAATTACAAAGACAAGTATACATGGGAGGAGACTTTGAAGGATCCCATAGCTAACGGCGGGTTCGTTAGACCTGGTGCACCTTGTAAATTATGGATTACCGTTACATCCCCCACTAGTGGGAAGGTAGAACTAGCATACAATTACTAATTTCCCTCGAGTAGGGACTACCGTTATATTTGACTTCTTGTGAAGAGATCCACAGTTATACCGATCACATGATCCGTTCATTGAAACCTCCCAAACATGAATATTGATATTACACAGTGTAGCTTATCGAATTGTCAATTGAATTATATTACATGCAAAACATGATGAGACTGATCATTATTTATCGTTTTTGAAAGGGCATTCTTATGATATTTTCTGTTCAATATACTAGCATGTTTTATGACTTGTCCCCAATAAAAACTAGTTGTGGCTAAGTGTTATTACTCACTAAGCTAGAGATTCACTCCCCGCTATTGTTTTTATAGAGACAGCAATTGGCGCAGTCGAGGATTTCATCAATTAGAGCGCAGGAGTTGATAGTTCTTAGTTAGCCCCGTATTTGTTCGCGTGGGCAATGAGCTTAATTAATTGTTATGGTCTTTTCTTTAAACGCTTAGAATCTCTCCATAGTTTTTCTTTTAGTGTCATGAGTATTCTTTTGTTATTATAGACTTATCTTGAGTATTGCACTCTCTTATCAAATTTGGAGATAAATTAGTATTTTTGGCCGTTAGCGGGTGGACTATTAATGTCACGACCCCAAATTCCAACCTTAGAATGTCATGATGGCACCTAGTCTCTAAGACTAGGTAAACCTAAGATATTCTGAGTTAATAACAGAATTGAACTATTTAATCATTAAATCATAAACCAGTAAATGATATATATAATTGCAACAACCAATAATACATTTCCCAAACCGGTAGTACAAAGTCATAAACTCTACTGAAATACACTAGAATTTCTAAATACTATATTGTTTCGATTTACAATTTAACAGTAGCATAAGGAAGTAAGATGGTGACTCCGAGGCCTACGAGTGTCAAGCAGGTATACCTTAAAGTATCCGTCGCGCAGACGCAACTCTCAACATCACGATAAAAAATACATGGATGTGCAAAAGAATGTGCATAATTGTAGTATGAGTACACCACAACGGTACCCAGTAAAGATCAAGCCTAACCTCGGTAGAGTAGTGACGAGGTCAGGTCAAGACACCTACTAGACAGAGAAACCTGTACAAGATATGCATGAAGCTAATAATGGAAAGAACATCAATGTAAGGCTAACGACGGAAAGATTATTGATTTACAACCAACAACGAGATAATAGAAACGTAAATGGCAGCAAGTAGTAAATGGGTAATAGAGAAGCAACATAATCAGAACACCGATAAGATATGGATGAACTCAAATAAGGAGGAACCAATGACATCTCAAATAATCAAATCGTTCCGAACGCATGGGCCTAAAGCAAGAATTACCTCAAGACACCATACCTCATAAATCACAAATCATGGACCACAATTTTCAAATCTTACACGTATGGCACCTCGTGCCCACAATAAAAATTACCTTCACATGGCAAGGTCCATGTGCTACCATGTACATTGCAACCGTAAAAAATATCAATTAAAATGACCGAGAGTTATATTTAAATACCATAAAGCATAATAACAATCTCGAATAAAGTAAGACGTCAAATGAAGTAATGAGTTTATTTTAGAAATTAATTAAATAAAATAAAATAAAATTTATACAAAATAGAGAATCATATGGGTTTAGTTTAGAAATCAATAAAATTGAGTAAAATGTCGTATTTAAACAAAGAAAAATATCAGTTAAATTAATGAATTAAATATTGAATTTGTTAAAAATGAAATGTGATAATAATGTTAAGTAAGGTAACCAATCAATAGGCTGTTGAGTATAATTTGAGAACCGAATTATAGTAAAAAGGGCGATCCATTTAAAATAGTAAGGCACCGAGTGAGATGGCGAGTTCTATCTTAACAGACACATAGAATAAAGCATATCAATAATTCTATTATTTAAATCGTTATGTTACCAACAACTCAGTAGAATATGATATAATGACTCCACGCAAGTAAATTGACATTGAAAATCAATTTACCACGTTATAATGGAGGCACATATTGACATGTCAAAGGAATACAACAAATCACATAGAATGCATGACTCACACAAGAAGCCACAATCGTTCCAACACCAAGATAACAACGAGTAACCAAACACAGTCAAAATGCGGATGAATGATTGAAGGAAGAACAATAACCGTCCAAATCAACAAGTTGTCCCAACATAGAATGTACAACAAGAATCACAACCGAGGTACCGCCTCGAAATCACATAGCACAAGTCATAATCATAATCTTTCCTTATATCACCGCGTGGGCCTTACATTTAGTTTTGAAAATTATTTTCTCGAAATAGCTACACGCATTTTAGCCCACCTTATCTCAAACATGCGTATCAACCCCTAGCCTTATATCACCACATGCGTATCAATATCACAACACAACCACAACTCGCACCACAAGTGTCCATATGCCACAACTTGACAAAAAGTCAACAACACCAATGTTACCACAACGCAGCCCACGGCTCAACCACAACATGTACAAGAATCTCAATATCAACAAAATGAATGAGAAATAAAACAACAAGGAAAGGTATTCCAATAACCAACAATTTCAACCACAAATGTGTCAATAGCTCTCAACAACTTCAACTTCTATAACTCAACAATGAAGGTATTTCCATGAAATGGCAACTTCAAATTCAAATGCAGTCACGACCCAAAATCTTGACCTGTCGTGACGGCGCCTATCGTGGTACTAGGCAAGCCGACATTTATGAAATAACTCCAACACATAACAAAAAACGGATTGAAAACAGTTTAAATGACAACAACTTCTCATAAACAGGATAGAAAATCTAAAAATACAACACGAAAATTCCCAACATCGGGGTGTCACTGAGTACATGAGCATCTATACATCACAAGTCTGGAAAAGACTGTCTATTATAGTCTAAAACTAAATACAATAAGCAAAAATGTAGAGAAGGAGAGACAAGGTCTACGAAACACCGGTAGCTACCTCAAAATCTCAAGAAGATCAACTGTGCGCGAAAATCAACACCTACTATGTCCGGGAACACCTGGATCTGCACACGAAGTGCAGGGTGTAGTATGAGTACAACCAACTCAGCAAGTAACAATACTAAATAAAGAATTGAAGGTAGTGACGAGCTTTACAGTTATAGTTCAATTACAGTGATTATTGTTTAACATGGAAGGTAGGCATACTTTCAAGTTCGACAATTAAGGCCAACACATTAATTTCATGTCAAGTTCAACTGAAACAAAGTGTAATATCTTTCAAAAATTATAAACACAGTGATACATAGTAGCTAAGTGCAATAAATATGAAATCAAATGAATCCTCTCAGGGCCCCAGTCACTCAGCCCTCCCATTCACTCAACACTCGGCACTCGCACTCAGTAGGTACCTACGCTCACTGGGGGTGTGTGTAGACTCCGGAGGGGCTCCTTCAGCCCAAGCGCTATAATCTGCACTGACAACTCACGTGCTATAATATAATATCTGGATCCGCACGGATAACTCACGTGTTGCACGGACAATTCACGTGCTATAGTATAATATCTGGATCCACACGGACAACTCACGTGCTATAGTATAATACCTCACAATCAGGCCCTCGACCTCACTCAGTCGTCAACCTCTCCAGTCTCTCAGGCTCTCAGAACTCATAATAAGCAGCCCCGGCAGCAATGATATGATACATAAAAAATGAACAATAGAGACCGAGATGTAATATACAAATAAATTATGATTGAGTACAAACAACAATTTAGCAGATAATTCAACATGTACACGACCTTTGTGGGTACTTACAATGCCAACACGTAGTCTAAATATGATTTGTGGTTAAATTTCTCTAATACATGGAGAATGTACAAATAAAAACAGATTATACAACTACACGGTTCCACAGAATTTGACCAGGTCGCAATTCCTACGATGTACGCCCACACACCTGTCATCTAGCATGTACGTAACCTCAACACCCAATACATGACACGTAATACGGGGTTTCGTACCCTCAGAACCAAATTTAGAACTGTTACTTACCTCAATACGAGCAAATCTCTACTCCAACACACCCTTGCCTCGCGAAACGGCCTCTGAAGGCCTCGAATCTAGCCATAAACAATGCAATAAAACCAATACGAGCTAAAGGAATCAGCTCCATAAGAAAATGTTAAGTTATTAATCAAAATCAAAAATCGTCTCAAAAGTCGCCCCCCCAGGCCCACACCTCGAAATTCGATAAAAGTCACAAAATTCAAAAGCCCACTCAACCACCGGTTTATCCATACCAAATTTATCAAAATCCGACACCAAATTGTCACCCAAATCCCCAAATCAAACCCTCCAAATCCCTAGCCTCAAACTCCCACTTTACACCTTAAATACACACCAACTAGGAGGGAAAATCAATGGGGAAATAATATTATTGATCAAAAGTAAGTACAAGGGACTTACCTCAAGAATCCCCTCGAAAACCCTCTCAAAAATCGCCTAAACCGTGCTTGAAATGTTTAAAATGAAGCCAAAATCGCGAACCCTTGTTTTAATAATCTGCCCAGGCTTTTCGCATCTGCGGCCATATATCCTCACCTGCGGAACCGCTTCTGCGGTAAATTCTCCGCTTCTACAGAAATCACTTAAGTCCCACAGGCCCGCATCTACGCTCCATGTTCCACACCTGCGGAGTCGCTTCTGCGGCCTTCCATCCACTTCTGCGGAAACAAGCCTCTTCCTCAACTCCACATCTGCGGACCCTCGCTCGCACCTGCGCCCTGCCCAGGCCAGACCAGCTCCACTTCTGCGTAAACCCAGCCGCATCTGCGGCCTCGCTGGTGCGAAAATGACCTCGCACCTGTGATCTCTGCTCACCTCCTCCCTGGCCGCTTCTGCGAGATCGCACCTGTGATCCCCACTCCGCATGTGCGATTACACCAGAAGCTGGTGAGCTTCAGCACTTCCCTCAAACTTCAAATCGATTCGTTAACCATCCAAAATTAACACGAGACCCCGGGACCTCAACTAAACATACCAACGGGTCTTAAAACACGATACAAACTTAGTCGAACCCTCAAATCACCTCGAACAACACCAAAACACGAATAGCACATCGATTCAAGCCTAATGAACTTTAAACTCCCAATTTCTACAAACGATGCCAAAACCTATCAAATCATATCTGATTGACCCCAAATTTTGTACACAAGTCACAAATGACATTACGGACCTACTCCAACTTCCATAATCGGAATCCGACCCTGATATCAAAAAGTTCACTCCCAGTCAAACTTTCCAAAATTTCCAACTTTTGCCTTTTCAAGACAAATTCCACTACGGACTTCCAAATCACCTGTCACGACCGGAATTCCTACCTTCAGGGCCGTGATGGCGCCTAACATTTCACTTGCTAGGCAAGCCAACATTAGAGGATTCTTAAGCCAATTGTTAATCAATTCAAATAAGTAAAACTAGTTAACCCGAAATGAAACCAATACAGAATGCGGAATATCATAAAAACCCATAAAAATTAAGTACAACCCGGATCTAGAGTCACAAGATCACGAGCATCTATAGTTTCTACAAACAGGATTTGAATTAAATACATCTGTCTGGAATGAAAAGGACAGTAAATAGAGGAAATGGAAGGGGACTTCAAGGTCTGCGGATGCCAGCAGATCTACCTCGAGTCTCCAAATGCCAATCTGAGCTGATACGCCTTACTAATAGCTAGGACCAGTACCAAAACCTGCACAAGAAGTGTAGTGTAGTATGAGTACAACCGACCTAATGTACTCCGTAAGTGTCGAGTCTAACCTCGACGAGGTAGTGACGAGACTATGACAGGACACCCACGTAATTAAACATGTAAAGATGAAAATATACGTACAAAATAACAGCAAATAAATAATTAACAAGTACAATTGGGAGGGGACATGCAAAAGGGGTACAAGATACGGTAACTACAGCAAGAGATGATAACAAGAATCAGTCAATAAACCTTCAACCAACAAAATGAACAAAACATAATGAATAAAGCTGCACGGCATCACCCTTCGTGCTTTTACTCTCAGCCTCACCATGAAACAGTAATAATGGCACGACATCAACCTTCGTGCTTTTACTCTCAATCTCACCATACAATGATAAATACAGCATGACATCACCCTTCGTGCATTAACTCTCATATATGGCACAACATCACCCTTCGTGCATTGACTCTCAAATATGGCATGGCATCACCCTTCATGCATTAACTCTTGAATACGGCACGACATCACCATTCGTGAATTAACACTCTCCCTTACCATGTAACAATGAACATATAACAACAGGGAGATAGAATAAGCAATATCAAGTCTTATGTCAACAATGGTTCCACAACGCTAATCTCTTCTTCAGAAACAATATTCAATTATCACAGATAGCCCATAAATGCGGAAAGAATGATCAATTTAGTAATTAACTAGTCTAAGCATGGATATCATGATCAAAGAAAGAAATAAGTGACAAGAAACAAGTCCCACCCGCATGCTTTAACCCAACAACAATGCATAAGTACTCGTCACCTCACATATACGTTGAACCCAACATTTAAACAAGTAGCACATAGCAAACAAGTACTAATCCCTCAATTCAAGGTTAACCACGACACTTACCTCGTTTCCAAAGATCAACTCAAAGCTCAACCACGACCTTTCCTTTCAAACAAGCCTCCGGACCAACCAAATGATTAAAAATAAGCCTTAAGGAACTACCCACGAATGAAAAAGGTTCAATTTAGGTCATTATTGAAAAAGTCAACAAAAGTCAACTCCCGAGCCCACTTGGTCCAAACCCAAAATTCAGACCAAAACCCGATTACCCATTCACCGCGAGCCCGGTTATGTAAATTATTTCGAAATCCGACTGTAATTTGAGGTCTAAATTCCAATTTTACAAAAATCCCTAATTCTTCCCAAACCCCCAATTTCCACCAGGAAAATACTAGATTTTAGGTTGAAATCTTATGAAATGTAATGGAAAAATTGAAAGAAAGTAGGTTAGAATCAGTTACCAACAAATTGGAGAAGAAACGTTCTTGGGAGAATCGCCTCTAGGGTTTTCTAGCTTTGAAAATTTGAAGAATGAACAAAATCCCGTCTAACTTAGCTTTTGACCAGGCGCAGATGTCCCAATCGCGAACCCCGCAAATGCGAGATTTGCTTCGCAAATGCGGAGTCCCCATATTTCTGCTATCATCGCATTTGTGATGAATTGTTTGCAAATGCGAACTGGGCCTTATCGCAAATGCGACCCAATTGATCACAAATGCGGACAAGCTCCCCCTGTCTCCATTGCAAATACGAAGAAACTGTTCGCAAATGCGAACCTGTGGTGCCCAGCTATTCTTCGCAAATGCGAGGAAAATATCTCGCAAATGCGAACTTGACCAAGATTCTGCCATATCGCAAATATGAAGCCTGACCTCGCAATTGCGAGGTCTGAGGCCTGCACCAGAAACTGAAGAACACCAGCTATTTTCCAAGTAAACATTCATTCCATACTTATCCGAAACTCACCCGAGCCCTCGGGGATCCAAACCAAATATGCACACAAGTCTAAAAATATCATACGAACTAGCTCGTGCGATCAAATCACTAAAATAACACCTAGAACTATGAATCAGACACCAAATCAAATGAAATTTTTAAGAAAACTTCTATTTTAACAACCGGCCGTCCGAATCATGTCAAAGCAACTCTGTTTCTCACCAAATTTGACAGACAGGTCATAAATACAATAATGAACCTATACCGAGTTCCAGAACCAAAATACGGACCCAGTATCAACAAAGTCAAACATCGGTCGAACCATGAAATTCATTAAGCCTTTAAACTATAAAATTTTGACAAAAAGCGATAACTCGAGCTAGGGACCTCCGAATTTGATTCCGGGCATACGCACAGGTCCCAAATCATGATATGGACCCACTGGGACCGTCAAAATACGGATCCGGGTCTATTTTCTCAAAATGTTTACCAAAGTCAACTCAAATGGATTTTTAAGGCAAAATTTCAAATTTTATCAATTTTTAACATAAAAGCCTTCTAGAAAAACACCGGATTGCACACGCAAATCGAGGAAGCTTAAGGAATCTATTGGAGGCTTCAAAACAAACAATTAAGGTTTAAAACTCTAGATGACCTATCGGGTTATCGCATCACCATCCGGACACGCTGCTAAGTCCAAAATCACCTAACGGAGCTAACAGAACAATCAAAACTCCGTTCCAGAGTCATTTACTCAAAGATCAACATCCGGTCAATCATTTCAACTTAAGCTTTCAACCTTGAGACTAAGTGCCTCATTTCACCGGACCCGAACCGACTACCCCGACAAGTCACATAACCGTTATAAAGTACGAAATGAGCAGTAAATGGGGGAACATGGCTACAACTCTCAAAACGACCGGCCGTGTCGTTACATCCTCCACCTCTTAAACAAACGTTTGTCCTCGAATGGGTCTAGAAACATATCTGGAGTGTCAAATAGGTGTGGATATCTGCTATGCATCTCCCGCTCGGTGTCCCAAGTAGCCTCCTCAACTGGCTGACCTCTCCACTGCACATTTACTGAAGCTATGTCCTTTGACCTCAACTTTCGAACCTGCCGATCCAAATGGCCATCGGCTCCAAATCATAACTCAGATCACCATCCAACTGAACTGTGCTGAAATCCAAAACATGAGACAGATCGCCGACATACTTCCAGAGCATTTAAACATGAAATACTGGATGAACACTCGACAAACTGGGTGGAAAGGCAAGCTTGTAGGCAACCTTCCCAATCCTCTGAAGTACCTCAAATGGCCCAATATACCGAGGGCTCAATTTGCCCTTCTTCCCGAACCTCATAACACCCTTCATGGGTGAAACTGCCACGACCCAATTTCACCTATAGGTCGTGATGGCGCCCAACATCATAGCTAGGCAAGCCAACTAGTGAATTAAATATATATATATCCTTTTAATAATTTTTTCGAGTAATTAAACCCTTCTTACTGGTAACATTTAAGAAAAATGTAAAATATTCTGTTTAAATAAAACCAAGAAAATAATTCAAACCCCAATTCTACTAGTGTATGTGCCAAGACATGGTGTCACAAGAATTTGAGCATCTAGTTGATTATACAAAAGAAATCCAAAACACTGTCTGAACACAAAATAGACAGAATACAGATACAAGAAGAGGCACTAGTTGTGCAGAACGACTCAGAAAGGCAGCTCGCCACTAGGCCTCGGGGTAACGTGGATGCGCTCCTGTAGGACAACCTAAGACTCCTGTCTCAGATCCTGCGCAAATAGTGTAGCAAGTATAGCATAAGTACGTAAACAACGTGTACCCAGTAAGTATCAAGCCTAACCTCGAAGAAGTAGTGACGAGAGGTCGATTTTGACACTCACTAAGGGTCAATAATATTAAAATAAAAATATTTAAATAAAAATAATTTATGTGAATAACAGTAATTTTCTTAACAAGTGGTAATAAATAATTCTATCAATTCAATAATTTTCAATTTATCAATTAGCTTCACAAGATGCAATAGAATGTCAAGGTATCGTGTAATTATTATTATTAGGCACGATTTCTATCGAGGTCATTCAGCCTGGTCCAGAGTATCGTGTACACTACCGATGGACGTGCTGCACAATCCATAGATGCATCTATACTGTTGAGGCGTTCGGCCCGCTCCACAAGAAATGAGGATATTTTCTTATGAACCTCCGGAATGAGAAGTTATTATAAGGCTAACATATAAGGATGTATAATTTTTATTAACAGTCAAATAATTTGCACAAAAATTCAAGTATGTGAAATTTCGGTCTTTTACTATTTTCTCTAACAATTTACAATATAATTCCAGTATTTTAATTAAATAAAGAATGCAATTATCACAAGTAATTCATGATTTGAGTTCTAAACTACCCGAATATAGCATAATTAGTAGCTACACGCGGACTCTCGTCACCTCGTGCGCACGTATCCCCCACAATTAGCAACAATTATTAATTTAAATCACCTATGGGGTAAATTCCCTCTTATAAGGTTAGACAAGAGACTTACCTTATCTTAAAGTCCACTTCCCAATCACAACGTCGCGTTAAAGTCTCAATTCGGTGCCAAAAATCCGAAACTATCAAATGTTATACAAAATAAGTAATACATGCTCAATAATACGAAACTAGACTATTAAATTAATTACCCGACCCAAAATGGTAAAATTCCTAAAATTCAGCCCGGGCCAACGTGCCCGGATTCCTGAAATTTTTAGAGGAAATCGTTACCCATAATCTCAAAAACTCAAATATATAATTTTCATCCTATTTCATAACCATTTTCATGGTTAAAATCTCATTTTTATCAAAACCTAGGTTTTTCATCTAAACCCTTGATTTCCATGATTTACACGTTATAATCTACCCATAATCTATGTAGTTAACTCAAAGTGTGTAGAATTACTTACCTTCAAGTTGCTAGTTGAAATTCCATCTTACAATGCTCCAAACTCGCCCAAGAATGGAGAAAAATGGGCTAAAATGGTTGTTTTCCCGTTCCTTTAAACCTTATGTCCAAACAGCCCTCTCGCTTCTGCGGCTCGCAAGCCGCTTCTGCGGCTCTACATCTACGAAAATTCCCTCGCAGATGCGACTTTCCCCTTAGCCGGCTCGTCCGCTTCTGCGATCAGCGGCTCACTTTTGCGAGACCGCTTCTGCGGTGCATGCACCGCACCTGTGCCCTCTTCCATACCCGCGTTCCTTCCCTTCGTACCTACACCTTCATAGGTGCAGTTCCTTTCTTGCATCTGCACTTCCTTTGAGTTGAGCACAAACATTTCACCCTCAGACGGACGGACAGTCCGAGCGCACTATTCGGATTTTGGAGGATATGATACGTGCTTGTGTCATTGATTTTGGGGGTTCTTGGGATCGGTTTCTACCATTCGCGGAGTTTTCCTACAACAACAGCTACTAGTCAAGCATTCATATGGCTCCGTATGAGGCTTTGTATGGGAGACGATGTATATCTCCGGTGGGTTGGTTTGAGCCTGGGGAGTCTAGGCTATTGGGTACTGACTTGGTCTAGGATGATTTAGACAAGGTTAAGATGATTCAGGAGCGGCTTCGCACGTCGCAGTCTAGACAGAAGAGTTATGCCGATAGGAATGTCCGTGATGTTGCTTACATGGTTGGGGAGAAGGTACTGCTCAAGGTTTGGAATTTGGAGCAGCAGTTGAAGCTTCCATCTTCCGAGCGCACTATTCGGATTTTGGATGATATGATACGCGCTTGTGTCATTGATTTTGGAGGTTCTTGGGATCGGTTTCTACCACTCGCGGAGTTTGCCTACAACAACAGCTACTAGTCAAGCATTCATATGGATCCGTATGAGGATTTGTATGGGAGACAATGTAGATCTCCGGTGGGTTAGTTTGAGCCTGGGGAGGCTAGGCTATTGGGTACTGACTTGGTCTAGGATGCTTTGGACAAGGTTAAGATGATTCAGGAGCGGCTTCATACGGTGCAGTCTAGACAGAAGAGTTATGCCGACAGGAAGGTCTGTGTTGTTGCTTACATGGTTGGGGAGAAGGTACTACTCAAGGTTTCACCCATGAAGGGTGTTATGAGGTTCGGGAAGAAGGGAAAGTTGAGCCCTTGGTATATTGGGCCATTTGAGGTAATTCGGAGGATTGGGGAGGTGGCCTACAAGCTTACCTTGCAAACCAACTCAGCAAGTAACAATATGATGGTAGGCTATAATTTTGTGTTTTTGTCGCTTATTACATTCCAATTTACTGCACTTTAATTGAGTTTGAGCGTTAATTTCTAGTATTTTGCACTAATTGTATGTTTTATGCCTTGTAGGAGTGATTCCGAGCTATGTAGATGTTATGGAACTAATTCGAGCTAATTGGACCTTTGAAGTCTGGGTAAAATTCAGGGAAGAATAATTAACTGAAAAAATGAACTGGTGTGGCGCACTGGGTGATGCACAGTACGACGCATCAGTGTAAAAATCTGTTAGAAAATAGCAAACTTCAGAGACTGGGTTTTTGGGGTATGTCAGGAAAAAGCACTAATGCTGCGCACCCTGCTACGCACCCTGCTATGCATGAAATACAATAAGTTTGTAAATTTTCCTATTTCGGCTAGGAAAGGGTGATTTCATTTGGCCCCGACCCTACTTGGTATAAATACATGGAAAAATGGTATTTTCTGGACTTTTGACACATCTAAGACCTAAGGAGGCTAGAGAGAAGGTGGAGAAGCCAAAGCACAAGGAATTCATCATTTAATCCTCACTCAAGACAAGAGTTTGGATCGTTTTAATGCTTTTCTTTATATTTGTGATGAATTACTCCATATCTATGGAGTAGTTTTCTTTAGGGATTGATGGATTTGGTGTTTTGATGATTGTTTGTAGATATTAACTCTAGTTTTTATGTATTGAATTGTTTTGGGTGATTTAATTATTGCATCTATATTCACATGTTCATGTAATCGAGAGAGGCATAATTTGTGATGTTTTTGCATCATCTTATTGGTTGAATTCATTGATTCTTCTTAGCAATTGAAATAGGCTAGTTGAATTATTGTTTAGACCTAGTTAGGGGGATAATCGAAAGAGGTTCTCCTAAAGAGTTTGTCCACTACGAATTCGTGCATATCTTCACCGAGCATGAATTGGTTCATATTGTAAGGTTGAGACTTAATCGAGAGAGGAGTTTATACTAATAATTGAGTGAATTCGAGAAACTCACTTGAACATTAGAAGTGAATTAATGAGAGTTAAATCCCATACAATTATCTTGTACTTATCCAATCAACCCCTATTTTCTCCTATTGATATCTTCTTTGCTTAGTTTTGTTCAATTTCATTAGTCAATTAGATCTAGAGTCTTAGTTAATTTTAGTTCTTAATCATATAATCTCAATTGTTGATCATCTTGGATAGCAATCTAGCCACAAGCTACGAAAATACTGTTTAACTCCAATCCATGTGGATACGATAATTCTCTATACTATCTTTGACTAGCGAGCATATTTAGGTGTGTGTTTTGAGCTCGCCACAATACTAAATAAATCACTAAAGGTAATGACGAGCTTTATAGTTATAGTTCAATTACAATAATTTGTTTTAACATGGAAGGTAGGCATGCTTTCAAGTTCGACAATTAAGGCTAACACATTAATTTCATGTCAACTGAAACAGAGTGTAATATCTTTAAGAAATTATAAACACAGTGATACATGGTAGCTAAGTACAACAAATATGAAATCAAATGCATCCTGTCAGGGCCCCAGTCACTCAGCCCTCTAATTCACTCAACACTCGGCATTCACACTCAGTAGGTACCTGCGCTCACTAGGGGTGTGGGCAGACTCCGGAGGGGTTCCTTAAGCCCAAGCGCTATAATTTGCATGGACAACTCACGTTTTGCACGTACAACTCATGTGCTATAATATAATATCTGTATCCACACGGACAACTCACGTGCTGCACGGACAACTCACGTGCTATAGTATAATATCTGGATTCGCACAGACAACTCACACGCTGCACAGATAACTCACGTGCTATAGTATAATGCCTCACAATCAGGCTCTCGGCCTCACTCAGTCGTCAACCTCTCTAGTCTCTCGGGCTCTAAGAACTCATAATAAACAGCTCAAGCATAAATGACATGATGCATTAAAAATGAACAATAGAGACCGAGATGTAATATACAAATAAATTGTGGCTGAGTACAAATAGCAATTTAGCAGATAATTCAACATCTACACGACCTTTGTGGGTTCCTACAATGCCAACACATAGTCTAAACATGATTTGTGGTTAAATTTCTCTAATACATGGAGAATATACAGATAACAATAAATTATACAACTACACGGTTCCACGGAATTTGACCAGGTCGCTATTCCTAAGGTGCACGCCCGTCACCTAGCATGTGCGTCACCTCAAAATAAAATACATGAAATGTAATACGGGATTTCGTACCCTTAGAACCAAATTTAGAACTGTTACTTACCTCAATACGAGCAAATCTCTACTCCAACACACCCTTGCCTCGCGAAACGGCCTCTGAATGCCTCGAATCTAGCCACAAACAATGCGATAAAATAAAAACGGGCTAAAGGAATCAACTCCATAAGAAAATGCTAAGTTATTAATCAAAATAAAAAATTGGCTCAAAAGACGGCCCCAAGGACCACGTCTCGAAATTCGATAAAAGTCACAAAACCCGAAAGCCCACTCAACCACGAGTCTTTCCATACCAAATTTATCAAAATCCGACACCAAATCGTCACCCAAATCCTCAAATCAAACCCTCCAAATCCCTAGCCTCAAACTCTCACTTTACACCTTAAATACACACCAACTAGGTGGGAAAATCAATGGGGAAGCAATATTATTGATCAAAAATAAGCACAAGGGACTTACCTCAAGAATCCCCTCGAAAACCCTCTCAAATATCGCCTAAACCGTGCTTTAAATGTTTGAAATGAAGCCACAATCGCGAACCCCTGTTTTAATAATCTGCCCAGGCTTTTCACACCTGTGGCCATATATCCGCACCTGCGGAACGGCTTCTGCGGTAAATTCTCCGCTTCTGCGAAAATCACTTAAGTCACATAGGCCCGCATCTGCGCTCCATGTTCTGCACCTGCGAAGCCGCTTCTGCGGCCTTCCATCCGCTTCTGCGGAAACATGCCTCTTTCTCAACCCCGCTTCTGCGGAGCCTCGCTCGCACCTGCGGGCTCGCAGAAGCGAACCCCTTGCACCTGCCCCCTGCACAGGCCAGCCTAGCTCCGCTTCTGCGTAAACCCAACCGCATGTGCGGCATCGCAGGTGCGGAAATGAGCTCGTACCTGTGATCTCTACTCACCTCCTCCCTGGCTGCTTCTGCGAGATCGCACCTACGATCCCCACTCCGCAGGTGCGATTACACCAGAAGCTGATGAGCTTCAGCACTTCCCTCAAACTTCAAATCGATCCGTTAACCATCCGAAATCAACTCGAGGCCCCCGAGACCTCAACCAAACATACCAACGGGTCCTAACACACGATACAAACTTAGTCGAGCCCTCAAATCACCTCGAACAACATCAAAACACGAATCACACATAGATTCAAGCCTAATGAACCTTAAACTTCCAATTTCTACAAAGGATGCCGAAACCTATCAAATCATATCCGATTGACCCAAAATTTTGCAAACAAGTCACAAATGACATTACAGACCTACTCTAACTTCGGGAATCGGAATCCACCCCGATGTCAAAAATTCTACTCCTGGTCAAACTTTTCAAAAATTTCAACTTTCACCATTTCAAGCCTAATTCCACTACGGACTTCTAAATCACCATACAGACACGCTTCTAAGTCCAAAATCACTTAACGGAGCTAACAGAACCATCAAAACTCCGTTTCGGAGTCATTTACTTAAAGCTCAACATCCGTTCAATCATTTCAACTGAAGCTTTCAACCTTGAGACTAAGTGCCTCATTTCATTCTGAAATCACACGGACCCGAACCGACTACCCCGGCAAGCCACATAACAACTATAAAGTACAAAATGAGCAGTAAATGGGGGAACGGGGCTACAACTCTCAGAACGACCGGACGGATCGTTACAAATGCATAACATAAGCTCAACATTAAGAGAGGTAGTATAAAATAGCAACTATGACTAAATGCTTGAGAATAACTCAATAATGGAAAGAATAGAATGTAACAACAACTACTAATAAGTGCATATAAGAGTAACCTCGATAATGGAAACTAGAATATGTAATAACAACTTCAAGTAAAGCATGTAAGAATAAACTTGACAACGAAAGATAGAACAATTAATAACAACTTCAATTAAATACTTATAAGTAACCTAAGAGTCTAAACCAGTCAATTTTTTACATATAAGCCCATGTACACACTTGTCACCTCACGTACACATCTTCCACATAATTCAAATAGTACAATCAAACCCAATCCTAAGGGGTATTTTCTCCACACAAAGTTAGGCAGATACTTACCTTAAAGAAGCTATATCAATACTCTAAGAAGCCCTTCCCCTGTGAAACAACCTTCGGACGGCTCGAATCTAGCCAAAATAAATTAATATCATAAATAAAAGCCATTGGAAACAATTGCGGATAATAAAGCTTTGATTTTTAATGAAAACCAGAAAGTCAACCCAAAAGGTCAACCCCGGCTCGCACCTCGGAACCTGACAAAACTCAAAAATTCCGAAAACCCATTCCGATACGAGTCCAATCATACCAAAATCATTCAATTCTTATCTCAAATCGACCTTCAAACCATCAATTTATGTTTTAGAAAGTTTTTACTAAAATGCCCAATTTCTCCAATTAAAATTATTAATCAAATACTAAAACTGAGGTTGGAATCATGAAATAATAACAAATCGGAGTCATAAATACTACCCCAATCTATGTAGTAAAAATCTCTTCCAAAATCGCCCAAAACTGAGCTCCAAAATATTGTGAGAAAAAGTAACTAAATTCTGAAATAAGAAAAACAAATACAGTAGTTGTCCCAGCTCGATTTAGGTACTAGTTGAACCCGAAACTTACGTTTGATAAGCCCAACACGATCCTTGCGAGATTACACCCAAGATAGTCTCTTGAATCACCCTATTTGGCCTTAAAATGAGGGAGATATGATATTTTGATGTTTTAAAAGAAATCTGAAAATTTCAGTGGCATTTTCATAATTATTTACACCAGAAAAACAAACTGGCAATAAGAAAATCTTCGTTTTAGCACCCAAAACTCATTTTCAACCTCCCGAACACAAACCATATATGCATTTCAATCATAAAATATGCTACGAACGTGCTCTCGAACTCAAAACACCGAAAACATGTCATCTTGATCCGATATTGACCATGGTCAAACTTAAAATTCTTAACTTAACTAGTTTCTCAACCAATGTTCTAAAATACACCCGAGATCCTCTCTCGAGACCCCATCCAATCATTCCAACAAATACAAATACATCATACAAACTTATCCAAAGAATCAAAACACCCACGAGAATAGCACAACAAAGAATCGAGGGTCAATCTAAATAGAATTTCTCTTAAGTTGTTAAATCTTAATTCTTTCAAAAGAGTGTCTGAATCACACTTAAACACTTTGGATAACTTTCAAACTTTGCAAAAAAGTTCAATTCAATTATATAGACCTATCCAAAGTCCCGGAACACCAATTGGAGTCCAATAACATCAAAGTCAACTCTTGGTCAAACTTATAAACTCGTAAGTTCTTCAAATTGCCAACTTGCGACAAATAGTATCGAATTCGTCTAGGAACCTCCGAAACCAAATCCGAACATACCTACAAGTCCAAAATCATCATACGAAACTATCAGAATAATTAAAACCCGATTCCTAGTCTGTTTTCCCAAAAGTCAAACCTTGGTCAACTCTTCCAACTCAAAGCTTCTAAAATAAGAATCATTCGTCCAAATCAATCCCGAACCGCTCGAAAATCAAAACCAACCATGCACACAAGTTGTAATACATAATATGAAGCTACTAAAAGTCTCAAACTATCGAATAGAATTCTAAAGCTCAAAATGACCGGCCGGGTCGTTACATTCTCTCCCATTTAAACATACGTTCGTCTTTTAAGGTGCCACAAGTCATTCCAAAGCCATCAAATCTCCATATAACCTCATCATACACATAACCATGGGTGATCCAACATCACCCCAATCCATATAAGCCTGACAACACCACATAACAGAGGATCCTTACTTCAACCTTAGTCCATAAACCTTAAAACCCAAATCTCCAACATCCGGAACTCATTATATGACCCTATTCTTGCATCTATGCATCGTATAACTCTGAACAAGCTGTATCAATCTATAGCCATATCTCAAGACATAATCACATGATATACCACATAACTTAAATACTTATAGCAATAACTTCCGACCGTAATAGCTTCTCGATAACCAACCCGACACCGGTAACAAACCTCATATCAACTAAAACCTTGTTCTGAACCTTCATCCACTGCCAATGATAAAAGAAACATATAGAAACTCATAACCACCCATCAGATCAACAAATCATGGAGCTCTCTTGTCCGATAAGAACCATAGCCAAAATCTAAGCCGACTAGTGACACTATTCTTCCAAACATATCTTAATCAAATTCAATGGCATTCATTTCAGGCCCAATATTCTCATCTCATCCAGTACAAGCTACTCGACCGAACTGTCACACAAATCCTACTTAGAGCAACATAACATGCAATCCGTGCACCAACGAACAATAACTCAGATATACCCACTGATGGAAAGAGAATGGAATTAAAGGAACCATCCCCCAGCTCAACAGATACCACGACGAAGAGCAATGGTATCAATCCACCATACAAGGGGAAACATAACACACGAAATAAGCACAAAGGATCTTATCCTAACATAACGCCGCTGCAATGCATGACCCAATCTGACACCGGTCCACCTAGAAAATGTTGAGCCATGATAATCACAATCAACAACCATAGGCATATCAACAACAAACATACGAAGCGCGTGACCATAACCATGGAGATACGCATATCACTATATACCGGAAACAGGAAGACCATAACCAAGGCTCAATCAACCATTCAACACCCCAAGAGCAATCTCGCTCGAACTTCGCTACAAATCCCAAACATAACCACATCATATGTAAATGGTCAACAATATCACAACCTATCATGGCGTAGAAGAGTAACACATAGAATACATCAAAATATGAATAAGGTCAACTCTAACCGATGAAACCACCCGCTACAATAACTGTATTGAGTAAACAAGTCTGACTATTTGTGATAGCCTCCAAAAAGTCCACAATAGCATATCTATAGCACATATCATCAGTTGCCAATCTCTTAGCATACCTTTTTCGTCCGTAACCATGGAATAAGCTGCCTGTGAGAAACTTCTTAGTCTTCTGATCCGTAGAATGCCAAAATCTCCATATCCGATACCAACTGCACTACTCAAATGACTGACACCTTCCTCATACACGATCATCCCATGATAAATACTTCCATAATTCCTTCGTGACATATACTAAAATCTAAACATCAACGGTTGATCAATCAGGTGATTACCATAATACTAGTCAGACATCCGCAAGTCAAAGCAACGTGCGCCCTCTGAAGTCCGCACCCTTCTCAGGTGGTACCAAATGATGCTAGCATTCTTCTAAACATTTGAAATTGTCCATTATGTCTGAAACTTATGACCCCATCCAAGCAAAAATAGTAACACGCAACATGTTCCGAATGCCGGTAGTAGATATCTAGTTCAAGTCGTGGTTGACACTATCAAGAACTCTTCGAGACCCATCCGCCACCACCAAGCCATCAGAATAGAACTTACCCAACTCAACCAAGTCACGCAAGTCATCAAACCCAAGAACCAATTATCATACCAAAAGAACCAATTACCTTTATTACCATGTTGACCCAACACCATCAATCTGGCCCACTTTATCGATTCTTCCTCGACTTGTCTTCAAGTTAACACTTCTCCTCGTCAGTACACGATGATTCCAAATCAAAACTTACTGCGAGAGATCCTAGCACGAACCACGTCATCCGAAAGCCCATAAACCGCTATATTGTTTTTAAGCACCCAACAATGCTACAACCGAGATACCCACTCTAAAGAGACCTTCTATGAATCTGAAGATGCTTCTCTAACCTCTCTGATACTAAAATGTAGATTTAGCAGTAATACAAATATACTGCATATATACTTCAGACCCAAAACTGATATAACACTTGCCCATACAATCTGATCGTTGATAGTAAACTCCCCCACTTGGGGCAAAGCTATAGGACACATCATCCGATGATCCATAATACCAGTCTTGATAAGCTCGTACAACACCAATCAGATACAAGTACCCATTGCATCCCATACCTGAACAACTGAAGATCTACCAACACATCCGCGTCTTAGTCTAGACAACACCTCGAGACAATGATCAAGCATCCATGGCCCCAAGTACGCATCAACGGAGCATAGCTAATACTAAGTGCGCATCATTATATACGAGTGGATGTAAAGGAATATAATATGTATGCTTCAAGATGAATCAATACCGCATGGAATTTCCTAATAGTTCTGTAGCCTCTCGAAGATAAGTATAGATGTCTCCGTACTGATCTGCAAGACTATACTAAACCTGCTTATGCTCGTGGCACCTATGAACCTAGAGATCTGATACCAACTTGTCACGACCCCAAATTCCCAACTTAGGATGTTATGATGGCACCTAGTCTCTAAGACTAGGTAAGCCTAACACATGCTGAGTTAATAACAGAATTGAACTATTTAATCATTTAATCATAAACCAGTAAATGACATAAATAACTGCAATGGTGATGACATTCAAATCCTCTACTAAACAGTAAATGGACACTGTCGCATACAGTATAATGTACCCAACTATGAGTCGGGGTCGAATCCTATAGAGAACAATATGCAGGCGATTAGACTTGTTAGAGAATCATCACTTGTTATGCTAAGCCAAACACTTAGAAAGGTTTTGAGAAAATATTTATAACTAATTACAAAATTATAAACTAACCTAGAAAGCAAGTAAAATGATCGATGGCTACAAGCATGGACGCAATGGGAATTACACTCAAGTAAAGATCCAATGTATTTCACGATTTTACAAATATGAGCGAGTTTATGTTAATTAGCCTCGGTTAATAATTCTATATTAGCTTCTTCCGAAAACTAACAAGATTTCCTAATTAAATTATCCCTAAAACAATTAAGAGATTAAGCACACCCAAATATGGTTACAAGTAGTTCAATCCTATTCCTAGGTAGAGTCTATACAGTGAGAGTTTACGTCTCAAGTTATTGTTAATTAATCTTTCCCAACCCTAAATTATCTTTTTCAAAATTAATTCGAAGTTAATGGGCGAGTCCTAGGGTTAGCTAATCCCTTTGTAAACATTAAAGAACAAGAATAATTAAAGAAACAATAACTCACTTCAATATAAATAAAAATCGTTCAATACATAAGCACAACAAAATTTAATCCACACTTTAAATATGAATATTCTCATAAACAAGATTCAAGTGTTGGAAAAAATACTACACACTTAGATATTCAATACAAAGCAAGGAAATAAAGTAATGAACATAAATGGGTAAGAAATTCTCAACCAAAAGCTTCAAATCTTCAAGACCCAAGTGTGCGTGCAAGAACCCTAGCTCCCAAACTTGTCTTCTCTAGTCAAGAGACTGAAAAATAAGCCAAAGATGTCCAAAGATCGGCCAAAGATGTGTTTCCAATAAGCTAGGTCGTGTATTAAATGGTTTGAGGGTCAAAAACGTGAAATTCCTGAACTACCCATTTTTTCTGCCCATTTCTTCTTCGCGTTCGCGATCATACCTTCACGTTCGCAAAGGTTTGTTTTTTGCAGCTTCGCGTTCGCGAAGGTTTGGTTTCCTATTGCTTCGCGTTCGCATTACTCCTTCGCGTTCGCGAAGGGTAATTCACTGGCCAGATTTCCATGGTTCATTTTAGCTCATTTTTTACTCGTTTGCAGTTGGTTTCTTCACGATCACTTCTAAATCACATAAAACTTGTAAAATAGAAGTAAATGACATTAAACACACAATGTTATCAATCAAACATAGCAAAAATCTAATATTAAAGACGAGATAAGTTGGTAAAATACCCACTTATCACACAGCCAATAGTTATACATTTTTCAAAACCGGTAGTACGGGGTCATATGCTCTACTGAAATACTCTAGAATTTCTAAATACTATACTATTTCGGTTTACAATTTAATAGTAGCATAAGGAAGTAAGATGGTGAGCCCGAGGCATGCGAGCGTCAAGTAGGTATACCTTAAAGTCTCCGCCGCGTAGAGGCAACTCTCGACATCACGATCAGAAATACCTGGATCTGCACAAAAATGTGCAGAAGCGTAGCATGAGTACACCACAACGGTACCTAGTAAGTATCAAGCCTAACCTCGGTAGAGTAGTGACGAGGCCAGGTCAAGACACCTACTAGACATAGAAACATGTACAACCCCTAGCCTTACACCACCACATGCGTATCAATATCACAACACAATCACAACTCACACCACAAGTGCCCATATGCCACAACTTGCCAAAAAGTCAACAGAACCAATGTTACCACAACACATAGCCCACGACTCAACCACAACATGTACAAGAATCTCAATAACAACAAAATGAACGAGGAATAACTCAACAAGGAAAGGTATTCTAATAACCAACAATTTCAACAACAAATGTGTCAATAGCTCTCAACAACTACAACTTCCATAACTCAACAATAAAGGTATTTCCATGAAATGGCAACTTCAAATTCAAATGCATGACATAAGCTCAACAATAAGAGAGGTAGCATGAAATAGCAACTACGACAAAATGCATGAGAATAACTCAACAATGAAAAGAATAACATGTAAGAACAACTACTAATAAATACATATAAGAGTAGCCTCGATAATGGAAACTAGAAAAACATGTAATAACAACTTCAAGCAAAACATGTAAGAATAAACTTGACAACGAAAGATAGAACAATTAATAACAACTTCAATTAAATGCTTATAAGTAATCTAAGAGCCTAAACCGGTCAATTTTCACATATAAGCCCGTGTACACACTTGTCACCTCATGTACACATCTTCCACATAATTCAAATAGTACAATCGAACAGAATCATAAAGGCTATTTGCCCACACAAAGTTAGACAAGATACTTACCTCAAAAAAGCTAAATCAATACTCTAAGAAGCCCTTCCCATTTGAAACAACCTCCGTACGGCTCGGATCTAGCCAAAATAACTTAATATCATAAATAAAAGCCATAGGAAATAATTTCAGATAATAAAGCTTCGATCTTTAATGAAAACCAAAAAGTCAATGCAAAACGTGAATCCCGACCCGCACCTCGGAACCAGACAAAACTCACAAATTCCGAAAATTCATTCCGATACGAGTCCAATCATACCAAAATCATTCAATTCCAGCATCAAATCGGCCTTCAAACCATCAATTTATGTTTTAGAAAGTTTTTACTAAAATCCCAAATTTGTCCAATTCAAATTATTAATCAAATACTAAAATCGAGGTTAGAATCATGAAATAATAACAAATCCGAGTCATAAATACTTACCCAATCCAAGTAGTAAATATCCCCTCCAAAATTGCCCAAAACTGAGCTCCAAAACCTTATGAGAAAAAGTAACTAAATTCTGAAATAAGAAAAACAATGCAGCAGATGTCCCAACATGATTCATGTCCTAGATCATCCCAAAATTTACATTTGATAAGCCCAACATGATATTTGCGATATAACACCCAGGATAGCCTCTTGAATCACCCAATTTGTACTTAAAATGAGGGAGATATGTTGTTTTGAAATTTTAAAAGAAATATGAAAATTTCAATGGTATCTTCGTAATTATTTACACCAGAAAAAAAAACAGCAGCAAGAAAATCTTCATTTTAGCACCCCAAAACTCATTCGGAACCTCCGGGACACAAACCATATATGCATTTCACTCATACAACACGCTACAAACCTTCTCGCGCACTTACAACATCGAAAAGAGGTCATCTTGATCCGATATTGACCATGGTCAAACTTCAAGTCCTTAACTAGTTTCTTAACCAATGTTTCAAAATACACCCGAGACCCCCGAGACCCTCGAGACCCCATCCAATCATACCAACAAGTATAAATATATCATACAAACTTATCCAAATCCTCAAAACACCCACGGTAACATCACAACAAAGAATCGAGGATCAAACCGAATAGAATTTCTCTTTAGTTGTTAAATCTTCATTCTTTCAAAAGAGTGTCCGAATCACACTTAAACACTTCGGATTACTTTCAAACTTTGCACACAAGTTCAATTCAACTATATAGACCTATCTATAGTTTTGAAACACCGGAGTCCAATAACATCAAAGTCAACTCTTGGTCAAACTTACAAACAATTAATTCTTCAAATTGTCAACTTTCGACAAATAGTGTCGAATTCTTCTAGGAACATCCGAAACCAAATACGAACATACGTATAAGTCCAAAATCATCATACAAATCTATAGTAATAATCAAAACCCGATTCCGAGTTCGTTTACCCAAAAGTCAAACCTTCGTCAACTCTTCTAATTTAAAGCTTCTAATACGAGAAGCATTCTTCCAAATCAATCCCGAACTACTCAAAAACTAAAACCTACCATGCACGAAAGTCATAATACATAATATGAAGCTACTTAAAATCTCAAACCACCGAATAGAATGCTAAAGCTTAAAATGACTAGTCGGGTCGTTACAGTTAATGGTTGAGACTTGTTTTGGTTAATTGATAAAGTTATTGTTGTTAGGATTGATATTAGGATATTTGGTTGTTGATTTTGAGACAAAAAAGTTTTTGGATAGTCCAAAAATAGCGGAAAATCTGCCCGATTGTCTGTAAAATTCTGACGAGGCTTACTTGGGGCACTTGCTCCTAAGTTTCGGTCGTGATCCTAAATTGGTTCGTGACAAACTTTAAGAGGGATCTCGTTGCTACTTTGTGGATAAGTGATTTCTATATAGATTTGATTATATATCATGATATCCCATAGATTTCTATACCTAGAATATGGACTTTCAACGTAAAACTTGGGGGTCTTGTCTACAACTTAAGTGAGTATATTATGAGGATTTGAGTACTGATTTGGACTCGGATATAAAATCTAATCACATATTTGGAGTCAGTGGGTTATGGGTCATTAGGATTTGGTATTGATTTTGGTTTTTGGGTGCGTGGGCCTGCATTGACTTTTATTGACTTTTTAAAATCTCATCAAAGGTCGAAGCTTAATTGATTGGGATTGCTTGCTAGCATTATTTGAATTTCTTGGTTGATGTTTGGCTAGATTTGAGCTGGTTTGAGGTGATTTCAAAAGGAAGAGCTATTTGGAGCTTTAGACTAGTCTGGATGAGGTAAGTATCTTGCCTAGCTTTGGTTGAGAAAACATTTCATAATTAATATTATTGTTTCCTACATACGGGGGTGATGTATATGCGAGGTGACGAGCGTACCTATATGTACCATAGTTATTCATGCTCGGGTTAGATTATGGACTATTTTATGCCTTGTTTGATTGTGTGTTCTACTTGTTTTATGGCTTACTCGATTGAGTGACTATGTTAGCACAATAAACCATGCTAGAGATAATATTTAGGTTGATAATACTTTATTTTGGGCATGATAAGCCATTCTTAAGATTGATGATATACTTAATTTTGTTGTAGTCACGATATATTATGAACACACGTTCGCATATATTATTCTTGTGATATGCGTCAAACTGTTATATGGGTACTAGAGTTCCTTTATTCATGTTAGCGATCATGTTTAGGCCGTTGATGCTTAATTAGATATAATGATTATTTGAAGGATGAATCACATGTTGGAGCAGTAGTCATACCTTATATACATGTATCTATCATGCATAAAGTTCATTTCTTATTCACATGCATATGTCCCTACATATGGCCCTATAGACAGGGATTATGGCATGTGAGTTGTTCGTGCAATTGAGATGATTGTGGCATGGGATTTCTATCATGCCGATAGTGTGATAGTGATATTGTTATGGCATGAGGATTCTACCGTACAATTATTGTTATATTGTTATTATTATGGCATGAGATCTTTATCATGCAGTTATGGTGATATAGTTATTGTTATGCCACGAGATCTATCCTGCAGGGTGTGAATTTGGATCCATATCTCTGGGGTCGCCCTATCATATTTCTCCCTTGATGGCGTACATGCAGGTTGTGAGAAGCTGACAGGTTTCTGGTTGAATGTAATGTGGGATCCGATGTGATGAGTTTTGAGCATAACAGTGGAAGCTTTGACCATGCAAGTGAATCCTTTGTGCATATTCATGCATTTTACATGCTTTATTCATGCATATGTTCTACATATGCTAATTTATGCATGATACATAGACATGGGACTTGCTAGTGAGTTGTTGGACACCTGGAGAGGTGTCGTATTAATGAAAAGGGTGAGTATTATCATATTGGTACATGTGAACTCATAGAGAAGCTTCCTTATAAATGATATTTGTGAGAAAATGGATCTTTATCATGCATAGTCCTTGATGAACATGTATAAGTGTTTGAATTAAGGCTATGCGATGCAAATTGTATTTACATGTGCCGAGGGTGACACACATGTAGTGGATGAGCATGTGTGTGTGCACCGGGTTTTTTTATTCATGCTCGGGTAGTGCTTAGGCTATGTTATGGCTTGTATTGAATACTAAGCTTCTTGCTACCATGATTCACATGTTTGTACCCATTCGTGTACTACTTGAATCATGTTAGAGATCATGTGTAGATTAATCTCCTGTTTAAACATGATAATTTCTATATTGCAGCGTATTCACCTAATCTGAGCTATGGTAGCGCCCTTCCCACATGCATACACCTTAGCATGTCACTTTTATCAGTCCATGAGTATGTGATTTGATATGCATTGTTCGTATATATGTATTCTTGTATATGCTTTCTGTGTGATATGGACTGCATTGGTAGTATCACACCCTGACCTCGGGGAGCGCGACTGGCGCTCAACCGAGATACCCCGGTTAAGAAAGCATGCTAGATGCCTTCTACCTTACCTTGCCCATTAACAATATAAGAATCAGTACAAGTGATAGACATGAGAAGAGACAAGTGTTCCACATTCTTTTTCCATTACTGAAGGATATTCATTTATGATTTCCAAAATATTACAAGATTATAGATATGATGAAAAACATGTTTGCCCAAATACCAACACTTACTAGTTTAATTCCCAACATCAAACACCACCCACAACCTGTCTACGGAGCCTCAATGTACAACAGAAGAGTAGTATGGATGTGCAGGACAAGGCCTTGGCTATACCTCAAAATGTAACGTACAACATCAAATGACATGAAGCCTGGAACAAAGTAGGCTCACCAAAATCTGCTGAATAGAGAGTAGCTGTTAACGAGGATCAAAACCGCCCGCTGACGAACCACCTGCATCCATTGAAGATGCACCGCCCCGACAAAAGGGACGTTAGTACATATGGAATACTACTAGTAAGTAAAGCTAAATGTCCACTTTCAAAATAGAATGCCAATATAAGAAAGGAAAAAACTATAGAAACAACAAGTCACCATCAACACTATCCAAATGCCCAGTTAAAACATAACAATTTTAAAAATACGAAAATAATATATATTTTTGGTTGGAAGATCCTTAACACCGATATACCACCGTATTTTTATCACGGAGTCTGATCACGCCCGATCGGCTAGGACATCTCCCCATGAAAAATGTGGTATGACATGTGATGCGAAAAAAGGTGTTACCAAGAGTAGTACCACTATATGCGCAACATGGCGTCCGATCTCCACCCGATCGGCTAGGCCGCCTTCCCATATATTCCGTGTGGGTTAACTTTAAATCAAGGGCTATGAACAAGCTCATCCCAATTAAGGAGAATAATGACAACCACATCAATATTTCAATCTCATCCCGAATAAAGGAAATAATCACAATCCACCCCTACACCGGCACGTGTAGTTTCGGGTGTGGGCCTTACGACCCACCCTTCCTCGGTTTGCTAATGATACACCCAAAGACCTTTTTATTTTTTCACACAAGGAACATAAAAGTTCAAATATATTTTATATTCACCTCTTAACCTTTCACACTATATATATAGCTTCGTCAGTACTTTCAACCATTCACAACATCATTATTTCCTTGGCTCTCTTGGCCATACTGATGATTTTTCATTCATGGCACGGTGGCCGTATTTCATATTCCACACTTTAATTTATTTACTTTCATGGATCATCATCATAAATATCAACAAATATAATATTCCGAAAATTACAACTTTAGGTTTATTAATAATGATGACTTTAAACACAATGGATTTCTTTCCAAGAAATGGAGTAAAATGATTGGCAATCGAAGCACATGTTAAAATCATAAACGTGTAACACATCATTTGTTCTTGAATTACTTTTCCCCAAAAAGAACAATACACAATTTCAACTCATGAAGATCTAATATCTCAAAACACATTAGAAATACTTACAAAGCATAGCATTAGTTAAAACAACCACATTTGGGCATGACTCGGGTACATAAGCTTTTAGGCAATTCTATTTTCGAAGTCAGTTTGGAACAGTTGAATCAAGGCTTATTTCATAACCTTTCTCACATCATTTCATTTCCTCGGCACCATTGACCACAAGTATAACGTTCATTCTTGGCACGTTGGCCACACTTTATATATCTAACCCACTTCTTTCACTTTCAAGCATCCTTATAGATTATCAACAACAAGGCATTTCAAATCAAGACACGACGCATGGAGTTTTAGATGCATGGAGTATTCTTTCCAAGTTAAGCATAATGGACTTTCATTTGAGACACGACTCATGCCATAACAGTTTAATACACATATCATTCTTGAACACATTCCCGAAGGATAACCTAATGTGATAGGAACATTCAAAACACATTTTGAATACATAATTCTTGACACTTGCTTACTCGGGACAATCGAATTTATTGGGAATAACTCGAAACATGGGAATAAGGAACTTGAGCCAACCATACTTGAAATTTACGGGAATATCATGGAATTAAATTCTAAGAGAGTAGTTTAGCCAAAATACCTTGTTTTCGTACGTTAGAGTACGTCGTAAGTCAATTGATGTAAGCTAAGAAATGAGATCAACTTTGAGAGTACATAAAGTAAGTTAATCTTGTTATCTTGGAGATTACAAATCTTTAAGATCATGGATAAAAAGTACCAAGAGGGTTGAAAGGCTAAGAAGCTAAACACATTGAAGAAAATAAGTTGTGTCGAATGTCGACAAGTTGGGAATGTTATAACATGTACTTTTTTGATGAGACTAGGATTCTTAACAATATAAGGAGGTTATGTTATTAGTTATTTTATTCGTATGATAGTCGTGCGTTACATTTTTAAGTCAAGCAAGTTGTGGAACAAAAGTTGGCAAATGTCATCACAAGTTACATTCATAAATGTACTGAAAATTAGGTCCAATGTAGATGGGATGTTATCCCAATTTACTTCGAATTATGGGGTGATCTACCAACCAAATAGAAGATCTATGAGTCTATTTTCTAATGCATTAAACCGTTCATTGATATGACATTAGAGTAGAGAGATATTCTCGTTTTTGGGAGACTGCACCAAGCAGCTCTCTATGGGACCCACAATGGCGGTTGAGATATATTGATATATATAAGATACCTCAACCCCATTTTAACTCATTAGTTTTCTGTATGTTCATACCCTAGACACCTAAAAACACCCTCTCAAGGTTCTCTCATGATCCAAGACCCAAACAAAGGGCAAACAACACAAATCAAGTATCTGGAATCCCGTCACGCTAGTAAGTTTCTTGTTCTTATTGTTGTTGCTCATTTTTGGGTGGTTCCAGCTCATGTGGGAGGTTGTTTTAAGTTTTTTAAGTTCTGTAAAATACTCTCCCAAGGTTTGCATACAAACCCTAGGTTATTTCAAGTCTTTCAAATAGATTACACCATATTTCAACATCAAATGTTAGTTCTAGTGACGAACAACACCTCTTTGAGGTTGTGTTGTCATTGAGGATAGTTGTGGGCTATGTTTGGCTTAAATTTCAAGTTGTTACTACTGGTTAAGGTGAGTATAACAGACTACTAATTGTTCTTAAGCATTCTTGTATGTTTGTTAAGTTGTTAGGATGATAAACTACAAGATAATACTTGGATTAGCTTAAGTCACTTCTATGGTGTTGTATTGCCATTGAGGGATGTTGTAAGCTAAATATAACTTGGATTTAGACTTGAAGCTATTGTAGGGAGTATGGTTATTATGTTATTTCATGTGCTTAAGGTTATCTTGATGTTACATTAAGTTAAATGGGTGTCCCAGACATGAACTAGTGAATAAAGTTGCTAATTGAAGATAGTTGGAGTTGTGCATTGTTTCCTTTGTTATAAATATATGATATAAGGATGGAATAATTGATGAATGACTTCATTATAATGTTAATGATGTTAATTTAATGTAAGAAGACTATAAGGGGTGATAATGGGGTTGAAGGGTGCTGAAGGGATTCAATCCGAGCTTGCCGCTCGTCATGATATGTTGACGACTTGTTAATGAAATATTTTGTACCCTATTGTTGATGTTGTTCTTATTGTATTACTCTGGTTGTTGTTGTTGGTATATGGTATTGGAGGAGGCCCTTGTTACAAGGGAGATGCTGCCCAAATTTACATAAAACGAGCTACTAGCTTAAGTTACAGACTTAGCCTTTATTCAGCACTGATTTTGAATCTCCTTATGCTATGGCAAACTGAGCTGAGTTGTTTGAAGAGTTGCTTGGAAGCTATTAAGGACTCAACGAGGGTAAGGTATGTTAAGGCTAAACCTTTCCTTCATTTTGGTATGATCCAATAACTACATGTGTTTGATAACGAGACATAAAGAGAAATTCATATTCCTGAATTTATGTACATTGGCCTAGTCTCTTAGGTTACAGTATTCTCCCTTATCGGGACTTTCTATTCAGTTAAATATTTTCTTCTTCCAG
>AWOL01S0009434.1:0-19596 GCA_000715115.1 Nicotiana otophora | reverse complement strand
TATATATATATACAATATTGCAGTATTTTCACCACCATTAAGCTACAATCGATGGGCATGACTCTATTGGGCAACCTCTTATCACGTGGTACGTTATATACCTAGCCTACTGGGCCGAGCGCCTATGAGCGAGCATAGAATGGCCGACATACAGAGCCTAGTATGGTCGAGCACCTACGAGCGAGCCTACTACGGCAGAGCAGTTACACATACCGAGCCTTATAGGGCCGGAGAACTATTTTACTTATTATATTGAGAGAGTTGAGTCAGTATCAGCAGGTAAGCATATCTTCAGCTTATTCTATTGTCTTACATACTAGGTACATTATTTCGTACTGACATTCCTTTTGCCGGGGACACTGCACTTCATGCCTGCAGGTCCTGATAGACAAGTGGATAGACCTTCCCAACAGACAGAATCAAACATCAGTTTGGTTGGTAAGATCCACTTCTTCGGAGTTACTAGGTCTAGACCTTGGAGTCCATTTTATATATACAGGTTTGATGGGTAGGTAGAGGACATGTCCCGACCATGATATAGTTCAGCTATCTCTAGAGACTTGTAGACGAGTCCTGTATATTTTGTATTTTCGTGGATGTTCATGGCAGCTTCTTCGGCCTGCACGGTTATATATATTAGCTTTTGGGTATGTTTACCCCACAGATAAAAGAGGTATTATTTTCAGATTATTCAGAATATGGCCTCATCGGCCTAAGTTGAGGGTTACCCCTCTAGAGTTCACAGTTACAGAGTGGTACGCTCGGGCCGAGTATGGCACCGGGTGCCGGCCACACCTCTTCAGGTTTGGGGTGCGACAGCAATGTCCCAACACTTCTAGCAATAATAATCTATAGGAAGATAGCGAAAATCAGATAATAATTAGAAGGATTCTCATGCTGTAACTCTCTTAGGAATTTTGTCAAACACCTAGTATGCAAAATAGACTATAAAGCTCTACAATGGTAATCCCTTCCTCCCTCAACCAATTTCAACAAGAAACTAACCAAAATAGTTCATTAATCCCACATACTACAACCTATTGTCACATGCATGGCCTATTTCCAACCCACACAATATACTTGAACTCATAACTTCTTGCATGAAAGCTTAGGAGTAGGACTTACCCGGATAGATGATAATCTAGTGACTGGCTTCCTTGATTCTTGAAGATTGGTGCAAGAATGAGTGAGTAGAATGATAGGTTTCCTCCTTCTCTCTCTAAAATACTCTTATCTCTCTCTAAAATCTTCATACATTTTCTTCCAAATGAGCCCCTAAGGCTATTTATCAAAATGGGGTTTGGTTATAAAAATAGAAAAATAGACCCTCCGAACTCACATCTGCGGTCACAAAATGGACCGCATAACAAATATGCGGCCCGCAAAATGGACCGCGAAAGCAATGCCAAGAACTGGGCTGGTTTGGACAGGTCTGCGACAGGTCTGCGCTCCGCAGACCACTTATCCAACCGCAGAATGGACCGCAGAATCATCCAACAAAATTCTTTAAGCCAAATATGTGATGGAAAATGCGATCCGTGAAATGGATATGCGATCGCATAATGGACCGCTAGAATGAATATGACTACAGAGTTCATACCCAATATGTTCGATCATGGAATAATGCTTCTTCTTTGACATGTTTGAACCTACAACTCTCGATATATTTACTACAAACAGGAACAACGAGGTTCGAGATTGGACTGGAATTATTCAAGAATCCATCAATGTACTGAGAAGGGTATTTCATGAGGTTATATCCTAAGAGACATGAAGGTTACTACCAATAGAGTTGACATGGTTAATCATCATAATGACATCATTGGTTAGGAAGGTTCTAATGGGTGATATGATGCTCCGGGGAGAAAGACAATTAACTCTTATCCACCCAGCGATATGAAACATTAAGGATTGTAAATTCTCCGCACATGACAATGACATAGTCAATGATTCTGGAAGCCGAGTGTTTAAAGATAACGAAACCCAAGGAGACACTATAAAGTAATCATTGAAGGTTTGCAGATGTTCATAATGAGTTCGCCATAGATTTTTATGACTTGAAAAGTACCCAGGTTCTAATGAAGGATAGGAAAACATGAAAAGCAGATGTGATGCTATGATAACCCCAAAGGTACATTTGGTCGTGATGGAGAGCCTATTAAGGACCCTTATGAAAAAGGAAGTGTTGCAGCAACATATGGAAGGATGCAATCTCTCATGGTTATCCAAAAAATGTCAGGAAACTAGCATAATGAATTCACTAACTAAGGAACACAGTTAATACATGTTTAGAGGTGTAAAGAGAAAATGAACATTTGTTATGAGCTGGACATGTTTCTGCTATATTGACTCCCAAACTGCAATACAAGGCCACGTCATGGGCAACTACAATACTAGGAACAAAGTGAGCTACTTACTGCGGAATGTCCTAAGGGAAACAAAAGTTATACTAAGATGGGAGACACAAGATCTTCCTATGGCGGAGGTGTGAGGATCTCAAATTTCGGAGAGACTTCATCAAAACAAGTGACCATTTCAATTGACATGTACACATATGATAGGTGCTGATATATGCTCTTACGTTACTGAATAGTGAAGGGGTTTATGATAATGTTCAAAAGGGAGTAAAGTGACTCCTTAAATCCTATGAGCCACATACAAAGGAGAGGGAGAGAGAGGCTCAAGAAAGATCTCAACACTAGGTTGTCTTACATTAGATTTGATACCACGTAGGTAAACATTATGATGGTGCATGCATAAGCACAAGTGAGCGGATGTTATCTATTTGAATCAGAAGGTTCTATAAGAAATTCATCAGGTATAGTACTTTGTCGAGAATTTGGGGAAGCAAGTGGGAAGTATTAACCTAGGGTTGTGACTCATCAAAGAAATCATTATAAAACTCAATTCCTCAAGAGGTTGTAAGTAAGATAATGGTGATAAAGAGGCTTCACGAATAATGCATCTCGTTCAAAGAGTGGATACATGCAATGTTTTGTGATTCAGATTCTTGTTATACGTACATATATAACAAGGAAAAATATGTGGTGTTCCGAATGATGTACTAAGGAGTTACTTACTTGTTAAGCATAATGGACTTTCATTTGAAATACGACTCAAGCCATAACATTTTAATACACATATTATTCTTGAACACATTCATGCAGGATAACATAATGTGATAGGAACATGCAGAACATATTTTGAATACATAATTCTCGACATTTTCTTACTTTGGACAATCGAATTTATTGGAAACAACTCGGAACATGGGAATAAGGAACTTGAGCCAACCATACTTGAAACTTACGGGAACATCATGGAATTCAATTCTAAGAGAGTAGTTTAGCCAACATACCTTGTTTGGGATTTTCTTAAGTTTCTACAACGTCCCAACACTTCTAGCAATAACAATCTATAGGAAGATAGCGAAAATCAGATAATAATTAGAAGGATTCTCATGGTGTAACTCTCTTAGAAAGTTTGTCAAACACCTAGTATGCAAAATAGACTATAAAGCTCTACAACGGTAATCTCTTCCTCCCTCAACCAATTTCAACAAGAAACTAACTAAAATGGTTCATTAATCCCACATACTAAAACCTATTGTCACATGCATGGCCTATTTCCAACCCACATAATATACTTGAATTTATAACCTCTTGCATGAAAACTTAGGAGTAGGACTTACCCGGATAGATGATAATCTAGTGATTGGCTTCCTTGATTCTTGAAGATTGGTGCAAGAATGGGTGATTAGAATGCTAGGTTTCCTCCTTATCTCTCTAAAATACTCTTATCTCTCTCTAAAATCATCAGACATTTGCCCCTAAGGCTATTTATCAAAATGGTGTCGGGTTATAAAAATAGGAAAATGGACCCTCCAAAATGGATCGCAAAACAGATATGCGGCTCGCAAAATGGACCGCAAAAATAATTCCAAGAACTGGGCTGGTCTGGACCGGTCTGCGATAGGTCTACAATCCGCAGACCACTTATGCGGCCGCAAAATGGACCACTGACTCATCCAACAAAATTATTCATGCCAAATTTGCGATGGAAAATGCGGACCGCAAAATGGATATACGATCGCAGAATGGACCGCAAAACGACCTTCAAAATTGAACTATTTTTTTGCTTAACTCTGCGACGGGTATGCGGTCCACAGAATGGATCTGCGGTCGTGAACCGTACCGCATAACTGGCCCTTCAACAAAAAATTTCCACCACTATCTCGGCACCGCAAAACTTAATTCCCTTAGTAAACTTTTACGGGGCCTTATAGGTAGCACGTGAGTGGTCCATGCGGTTTGAGTTATGATAGCACGTGAGTGATCTATGCGATTGTTATATTATGGCACATGAGTTGTCTATGCAATGTGTGGATACAAATTCATCCCCTAGGATCGTTCTCTCGTGTTTTTCTCTTTATGACGTACACACGATATGTGGAAAACTGATCAGTATTTGATTTTTGCCTCTCTTCAATACCTTGGGCGTATACATGTTTTTATCGTATATCTTCTCTATATGCTGTTTTGACTGGAAGGTGAAGGCATGGTACATAACTTCTCTATATGTTAACCCGTGCACGTTGACTTGATTTTTAATACATATCTTCTCTATATGTTAAGGTTGATGATCCTTTTGTGATAAATGCATAGCTTCCCTATATGATGAGCTGTTAAACTTTTATAATATTTGCGCACATCGTCTCTATGTGAACTGATTTGTTTATATGGATGTTTCATTCTTAGATGATACCATGATGTGTATTTGTATAATTATGAATTGAGAAGGTTGTTAGGTGAGTATCATTGGTAATTCTTGCCACTACTACCTCATCGAGGTTAGTCATGATACTTACAGAGTATATGTGGTCGGTTGTACTCATACTACACTCTACGCTTAATTGTGTAGATTCAAGAGTTGGATCTAGCCAAGCTCTGTGAGCGGAGCTGTTCGCTGAGTTTTTGAGACCGGGGTAGAGCCGCTTCCTCATCGCAGTCCCCGTCATCTCTTCCTATGTTTATTTACTGTTGATGTTGTTCAGATAGTATTTCTATATTTCAGACTTATATCCGTATTTTATAGATTATGACTCGATGTTACCAGTTCTAGGGAGTTGTATTATGATTTGGCATTGTCTATGGTTATTTGTCTTTCCGATTTATCTATTCTGTTATTCATAACCATGTTTCGTTATTATTTTATGATTAATTTTAATAGTAAGTGGGTTAGGCGCCATCATGACCAACAATGATTTTGGGTCGTGACATGAGTATTATGTGAATGAGGACTACATTTAGATAGTGTGACTTTGACGAGAGGGATTTGCTGGAGATGCAGAAGGGAATATGGATGTTTTATTATCATCTTGATGTACAATACAGTCTTGAGTCGTGAATATGTTGGTAGATTTTTCAGTTGTCCGTTGGTGAAATGAAGTGGATTCTTGTATCTTGTTGACAAGCGTAGACTTGAGAGGATCGATTGATTACACAGTGGTTATAACCATGGTAAGTCATAGAAAGATGTCGATTTGATGCTAAGCAGGTGGGTTATCTTCTACGAGAAGAAGTTATACTGTTCTTATGAGGCTTCTATGAAGAGTTTTCCTTCTATCTAGTGGAATGCATATACTACAATTAGAGTTCAGATAGATTGAGGAAGTTGGCACGACCTCCATGAGGATGCGTAAGCATTTCCAGATAATTTGGAGTGTCTTTTAACTAATGTTGCATGAGGTTATGAGAAATTCAGCTGAATAACAGCGTGAGACCATGGCATTTAAGAATGAAGAGTATTATGGGTTATCAGGTGATGTGTTTGGTGGATTCAAGCCTATTGGGGGAGTCTACCATCGAAGATCAGGGGTCATATGGGCGTGTGTTGTTGTGATTCCTAGACTAGGATACGCTAATGGACTTCCTATGATTTCAAAAGGGTGACATCGAGGATGATCTGGACAAGGAATTTGCTGGATGTATGATGTACTATATATTGGTGATATATGGATATTGTGGAATGACTTAGGTTTGATTTTCCTTATGGATATAGTGTGCTAAAAGAAAGGAATTACTCGGTTGCCTAAGTATGAGGTTGTTTTTAGACTATTTTTGTAATAACTCAGCACAAGTTGTTCGACACGTGTTGACTCTTGAGAATGGTTCTACTGAATTTATGTTCTATGATATTGTACTTAAGTATTTGCTGAGTTCCATTGTGTAGCTAAGGATTTGAGATTTGCATTGGATTTTGACTAAGATTTAAAATGCTTCTATATCATTGTTGATTCTACGTTGCCGCATTAGAGAGATGAAAGAAACAACTTCAGATTTATTAAAGGACTTTAAATCATACATTTTGGTTTGAGGTACTTTTGGGTGCATGAAAGAGGATAAAGTGGTTAACAAATCTTAAGACGACATAGTTTTATGTTGGGATCATTTGGTATGAGCTTTGTTTAATGAACACAGTATATTGGAAAGAAAAGAGATGCCTTAAAGGTAGGTCAGAGCTAATATTAAGAACATGGATAAATATAGCAGCAACTAGTAAATGATCGATTTCCTTGATATGATAAGACACTATAAGCATTTTTGCAGTTGGACTATTGGGTTTGGTGTCCTGCGAGACTTGGTTGATTTAAATGGATTCATTTCTGATGGCTTGGTTATATGCAAATGGGTTTCAAAGAGTTCATGAAGGTTTTGACCACGACTTGAAGCTGATGTCTTCTATGGTATAGAAGGTTTGTTATGCGTTGTGATTCTCTCCTGAATTGAGTTAAGTAGAAGATTTCTGGTCGATGGAGTGTTTATGCGGTGGACCATCCTACTTGTGATTCAGAGTTGATCACGTGATTCTTGTATTTTCATATAATAGTATGAGTGATGCAGTGAGCCGTGTGGGATTGGAATTGCATTGACAAGGTTGCGGTTCATTTCGAAAGAAAGATCATGAGTTCCAGACAACATGAGAGATTTCAGAGTTTAAGATAATACTAACACTTTCGTGTGTCGCCTAAGAAGAGTGTGTGTTGTAGAAGACACCTTGTGTATTACTTTGCGGATGTTTGACTAGTACTACAAAAATCGTGTGGTTGGTAACCGTTGATATTCTGATTTTTCTACTTGACGCTAGAGATTTATGGGAGCACTTCTCATGAGATGATTATGTATGCGTGACATGGTAGCCATTTAAGTGGGAACGTTTGATATCATGTATGGAGATTGTTATATTCTTGGGGATTGGAGATTAGATTTTCTTAGAGGCAGACTATCCCTTTGGTTGTAGACTGTGAAAGTATGTTAAGGGTTAGACAACTAATTGTATGTGTCATGAATATAGTCACTGTGGACTTTTGGAAAGCTATCTACCCATTTCGGAATATCTTGAATCGATTTGGGGCCTATAGGTAGACCTAATGTGAATGTGTATTCTACACAAGATTGGATTTGCTTACTCAGCACAATATAAACTTGTGACGATCCGGCCGGTCATCTTGAGAGTTATAGCCCCGATCCCCTATTTAACTGCTTCCCCCGTATCCTTTTCTGCTATTGTGACTTGTCGGGAGGTTTCATTTTTGTTTTTAGAAGTGTTTGGGACAATTAGTCTCTACATGGAGGTTTAAGCCTTAGGATTGGCACCGTAGTCTGAACTGTGTGAAGACGACTCCGAAATAGAATTTTGTCGATTCTGTTAGCCTCGTTGTGTGCGTTTGGGCTTAGGGGCATGTCTGTATTGTGTTTTGGAGGTCCGTAGGTCATTTAGGTTTGAAATGGCGAAAGTCAAATTTTTGGAGTTTGGGCCGGTAGTGGGAATTCTGATATCGGGGTCGGATTCCGATTCCGAAAGTTAGAGTAGGTCCGTAGTATTGAATATGACTTGTGTGCAAAATTTGAGGTCCATAGGACGTGGTTTGGTTCGTTTCGGTATCGGTTGTCGAATTTTGAATTTGTAAGTTTCTTTAAGTTTGAATTGGAGGGTGATTCGTGATTTTAGCGTTGTTTGATGTGATTTGAGTGCTCGACTAAGTTCGTATGGTGTTTTAGAATTGGTTGGTATGTTTGGTTAAGGTCCCGGGGGTCTCGGGTGTGTTTTAGATGCTTAACGGATGAATTTTGGACTTAGGGGAGACCGCAGGTGCGGGCTCGCACGTGCGGGCTTGCACGTGCGGAGGAACAGACGCAAAAGCGGAATTCGGAGGCTTGACCAGGGGTCGCAGGTGCGAGGAATGTCTGCATCTGCGATGCCCGCAGATACGCCCAAGGATTCGCAGGCGCGGAGGAAGACCGCAGAAGCGGACAATGTTCCGTAGGCACGCACGCGCAGGTGCGGCCCCCACTGCCGCAGATGCGGACCCATCCATCTTAAGTGATTTTTGCAACTGCGAGGGATTTTTCGCAGATGCGGCATCGCAGGTGCGACCCATGGCCCGCAAGTGCGAAGATTGCTAGGCAGAAAAAGGGGCAGAATCGAGGGTTGAGGTTAATATTCACAAATTTGATTTTTGAGCTCGGGATAAGGCAATTTCTTGAGGGATTTTCAGAGAAAGCTTTGGGGTAACGATTCCTAACTTGTTTTTGGTTGTATTTCATTCATCTATGGTCGTTTTCTCCATTAATTAAGGATTTTGAGTGAGAAAGTTTGGAGAATGGGGGAAACATTCTCCAACCGAATTTCTGAGTTTTGAGTGGGATTTAGACATCGGATTTGGATAATTTTGGTACGAGTGAGCTCATGAGGGAATGGGTGTTCTTAATTTGTAACTTTTACCCGATTCCGAGACGTGGGCCCGGGGAGGCTTTTTGAGCGATTTATCAATTTCTTGCGTTAGCTTTGATTTCATTATCTAGATTAGTTTCTTGTAGTTATATTTATGCTATGTAATTTATTTTGGCTAGATTTGGTCCACTCGGAGTCGGATATTCATGGGAAAGGCATTGTGACTGATTGATTGAGCTTGGTTCGAGGTAAGTTGCTTGCCTAACCTTGTGTGGGGGAACTCCCCTTAGGATTTGGTACTGTTTGATATGTGAGCGCTGTGTACGTGAGGTGACGAGTACGTACACGGGCTATTTGTTGTAAAACTCCATTTTTCACTAAGTTATAACTTGTTTTCTCCTTATTTGAAACACACTAGCATATGTAACTATCCTGTTTAGAATAGAATAGCATGCCTACTTGTTTAACTGCGTATTTGAACTCTGTGCAGTATGTTTAGTGAAATTACCTGCTTTCCTTGACTTGAACTTAGTCTAAACTGTAGGATTTCTTATTGTCATTGTTATTTCGGTTGGTTGCGCTGCATATTTACTTTGGGACTATGGAACGGTATTCCTGGAGATCCCCCTGTACTGCATATTTACTTTGGGACTACGGAGCGGTATTCCGGGAGATCCCCCTGTTTTGCATATTTATTTTGGGACTACTAAACGGTATTCCGGAAGATCCCCCTGCACATTTACGTTTGGGACTACGAGACCGTATCTCGGGAGATCCCATATTGTTATCACTGTGTTCTGAGCTGTTGTCTTTTATTGATTCTATTCCTGTTAGATTTTCGTATTAATTTTACCGCGATATTTCATTCTGTCTTATTTCATTATATTTATACCAGTAGGGCCCTGATCTAATCTCATCACTACTCGACCGAGGTTAGGCTTGGCACTTACTGGGTACCGTTGTGGTGTACTCACGCCCTTTTCTGCACATGTTTTTCGTGTGTAGATCCAGGTTCATCTTACCAGCCTCATCACTAGTTGCAGTCATTGCTGCTTATTGGAGACTTCAAGGTACATCTGCTCGCGCCCGCAGATCCTCATAGTTCCCCTCTATCTCCCTATGTTCATTTTTCCTTCTTTTTGTAGTAGCTTGTGACTTACGGTATTCCGGGTTTTGGGGAAATTGTTTTGTACATTTTCAGAGGTGTTAATTGTATATGCCGAGTGGCATTCAGTTTCTTATTAGATATTTGCTAATGTTAGTAGTTAATGTTCATGCTTTAGTTTCACTTCCGCAAAAGTATTAGGCTTACCTAGTCGTAGAGACTAGGTGCCGTCACGACGGTTCACGGAGGGAGAAATTTGGTCGTGACAAAACTATGGGTGTGTCATCATGTAGAATTGATCTTATTCATGCCCTATTTCATGTGTTTCCCTCTCATGCTATGATGGGTTGTGAGACTACTTGGTAATTCACACACATGTTGTGGTCCTGTTCAGGCCTTGAGGCGATATATGAGCGAGATGGCTCTTGAAATATTGATTTGCTTATTTCACCTTAGTCGTGCTTTCCTTTTTCCACAGTATATCATGCTATCCGTCTAACCATGTTTATGTATATGCATTTTATGTGCTTGTTATTGATACACTTGTTTTTGGTGAGTATGAGAATTATTGCTTAATTGGTGTTCCCATGTGGATTGACATGTTTGGATCGGTTGCGTGCGGCAACGATGTTATATTGGATCGCCTTTTACACCATGATGGTATAATGTCGAATCGTGTTGCACACCACAATGGTGGTATGTTACATACGATTACTTGTGCTTGTTTCGGGTGTTTTGTTTTTCCCTTGTTGGATGGGTTCATAGTATTATGCTTTTGTTTTTATATTTTTAAAACTTGTGGATGGTTCACTTATTTGGTCCTCTTTCTATTATTGGTCATGTTCGAGCTATTCCTTGTGTGGTGCATGGTCCGCATCATACAAGGTTCTACACGGCACTTGGTGTGACTTGTCATAAGCTTGTACTAGGTGAGACAAGGTTATTGGACTTCGGATTAGCACAATCATATTTGGGTAAGTGTATGTTTGGAAGAAGAATGACATTAATCAGCTCAGAATTAGCAATGGTTCTTACAGAAAGAGTGGACTCCATGACTTGACCATACGATGGGTGATCATGAGTTTTTACAAGTTCCTTTTATCATTAGTGGTATCGCGAAGGGTTGGAACAAGGATTTATTTGAGATGAGGTATTCTACCAGTATCTGGTGTGGCTATGAGCAGTTATTGCGGCCAGAAAATATTACTATGGATATTTGAATTATGGAGTACATCATGTGGTTATGGTGAATATAGCTTGTTGAGATTGATAAAGTATATATATATATATATATATATATACACACACACACATAGACACACATGACCTTAGAGAGAGTATTGAATGCTCGAATTTTGTTCAAAGGCTTATAGTTTAAGTTTGAAGGAAGAATCTTCAGTCAGGATTGTGTTAATGGGATTATATGGATTGAGTGACATGAGATCACCCATAGGTATGTGTATGATGATCTTATACAGTTATTTGACGGCTCTGGAATAACTCTTGGCACGTTCGCGGATGAATGTATGTTTAAGTGGGGGAGAATGTAATGACCCTATCACGACCCAAACCGGAGGGCCGCCACAGGAACCCAGGCCTTACTTGCCGAGCACCAACGTAATGTATTCTTATCCATACTATCATGTGTAAATGGGATAGAAAGGGCCGTCATGAGATAACCTGACCATAACATAAGGAATACTCGACAAAGTTCAACCCCAAAATGATATACATGGGATATGAGGGCCTACAAGGCCGAACAAAACATCGATACACATGACATCTTCCTACAAGCCTCTAAAGAGTACATAAACATCATAAGGTCTGGACAAGGCTCCTCCATACCCATAACATATTTCTTTAAGCATACTGATTCCAAAAGGCAACTCTGAAGCAAATAGAGTGCAACAACACCTTCCACTGAGCTAGTAACCTACTGGGACCTGTGGGCATGAAACACAGCATCCCTGGGGCAAAAGGGACGTTTTTACGAATAAAGTACCGAGTATGTAAGGCATGAAAGCATAAATAAGAGCAGTAATGTAAAGAGAGATAGAGAAGATACAACGTGTAATATCTGAATCTCTCTGAGGGCGACTGGCATGAAATGCATGATATATATATATATATATATATACACATACTTTTAAAAACATATGCCTCTGTGGGCATCATCATCATCATATCATACCCGACTGTAATAGGCTCGGTAAAAACGTACATGTTGACGGCCAATTTTGACCCTCCCTTTTTAAATTAATTTATTTTTATTAATAATCTACAATAAATATTTTTAAAGTATTTTCTAGTAACAAATACTTAATTGTTTTACAAATTAATTAAGTATTAGTTTTTAAAAAATAAATCACATAGTATTAACATTATGTAACAACAAATATATTTATTATTTTTTAAAATTATCAAAATAATGCTTATGTACACATTACATAGGTTCTATAATTAATTTGATAAATTACTCTTTATTTTCTAGTTAATTAGTTTATTATGTGAAATTCGAAATTAGTATTGCAATTTAGGATTTTATAAATAGTTAGTTGAAGTAATTAGTAGTATATATAGTAATTATAATTTTTACCAAATTTATTGAAGATTGTTAAGTTTATTTAAATTAAATTCAAAAGGGGTTAAAAGACAAAAGGTTCACAATTGCAATTCTCAAACCAAAGGCAAAGTGGTCGTTCTTTAAATTATTCTTGGCCCAATTACTCAAGCCCAGTCCGAAATATACCCAACCCAAACATCCATCTCTTTCACTATTGGCGATCCAAGCCACCCTATTTTCACCAATCACGGCATGCCGCATCACCCTCCCTCACCACTCACACAAGAAACACAATGCACTTGAGCCGTTGATCCACCTAATCAACGGCTCACGCTTATTCTCTGATTCCTCTTTTAATTTTAATACTCGTTCCCAGAGACCTAATCTCAACCATCCATAACCTTTAATCCAACGACCCTCGATTTTCCTACTTAAGTCATTTCTAAAAAATCCAATTACCAAATAATCGGAGATGTTGATCAACATATCCAACGACTCCCATTTCACCCTTCCTCTTTACTCCTAGAGACGAGTTCTATCCCCCTCAAACCTTAATCATTTCCTCTCCACTCAGCCGCCCTCATTTCCTCTTTCTCTCTTTTTTCTCTCCTCTCAATCAACCATCACTATCAGAACCTTGGACAAATTCGTGCAAGGTCACTCGAAAATACTGTAAATCATCTCTATTGTCCTTGCTACACCACGAATCTTGCTACAATTTCCCTTTTCAATCACAAACCCAAGACCCTTAAATCCGGAACCCTAAGCTCAAAAGAGAAATCATCTGATTTGCTCTCATAAGTCAAAATCGAAGCCTTAAACTACCCTTTGCCTTCTGAAATCCGCGAATCCAGCCGGTTATTCCCTATTACATCGTTCAATTTCAAAATGCCTAAAATCTGGAACCCTAGCTTAAACATGAAACTTCAAATCATTCAAATCCTATTATGCTCCGTCAAATCGGAGCATGCATGGAGTTTCTTTAGAGATTCATCATGAAAATTCTATACCCATAGGTCAAACGCAGTGACCTCTGGTTTTAGGATTTGTCCATTGGTTCCTTACCTTCAACGGTCGATTCCTCCTCCCAGGTAAACTCAATAATGTTTTTCGCCTCTGTTTATTTCTGATTTTACTCAATCTCGCTATCATCACTTACCATTCGTCACTCTCCACTATTGCTTTGAATCTGTGAAACCCTAAGAGCCTTAGATAGCACTATAAATAGAGCCTTTAATGTTCTCACCAACGACACGAACAAACATTGAATAACATCTATACAGTAAGAGCAATTCTGAGATTAAAAACCTAGGGTTCCTTACTGTTTTCTTTCTTTTCATTTCTAAGTACTATCATTGCTTCGAGCTTGAAGATTTTGTGGTATTAAGCAACTAAGATAGATCCTCATTTGTTCTACTGCCCTCAAAAAGTTTAGTACATTCTTAATATCTCTCTTTTGCACATTTTATCTGAACGCTATGAATGTGCTAGTTATCTTCTAAGAATTATAGTTGTTTATGATGTTTGTAACTAGTATGGGAATGCTTATGTTCTTTTTATGATAGTATATTGTCTGCTTGTGATCATTTGTCATGCCTATTGAGTCTTTAATTGATGATTGATCAAGTTATTAAGTGATTCTGGATGATTTTCATTTCTTAGTTCCAACAATCTACATGCTTAAGCTATAATGTGCCTTGAATGATAGCTCGTGTTTTACTTGAACTTCATAATCTTTCATTGATGATTCTACTATGATCTTCACCTCTGCCTATTATTTTCCATGTGTTTTGTTTGTCTTGTGATCGAACTTATGATTTAATAGTCCTAATTGAGATAAACTTGAAAGTTCCTAAGTTCATATCATCTACCATTTCACTTAAGCATGAAAATCTAAGTGCTTAGATGCTTTTCTTCTCTATACCAGTATTTGTTAACTCTGAAGGTTACTTTTGGGTTATTACTATTGCATTCTCATAGTTATACCTAACTGTTGGATGCATTTGCATGAAACCATCTTGTTTGAGTTAAATTGATTTCTTTTCATGAATCTTTACTGTATATATTCTGTTAAGATTAAGCTATCTTCCTCTTCATAGAACAAGTCATGATCATATTTGGTTATAGTCAACTGGTAATTGTTGTACAATTGAACTTAGTTGTCTTATGATCGGTTAAAACCTTCAGTTACATGTTAAATTCAAAACCTACTTGGTGTAGTAGTTCCCTATCTTTAATATCTTTAAACTACTTGGTGTAGTAGTTCCCTATCTTTAATCTCTTTAAACTACTATTGACTTTGTGAAGCTTACATGCAGTTATCTTTTAAGATTATCTTCCATAAAAGTAGGACTTAGTTATTTTGTTATAATCAAGTGATAATCTTTAAAGGCTGAATCATGACTACTTCACATTTAGATACTAAGCTAGACTATATGCCTGAGTTAAACTTGTTTTTGATACAATACTTCCTTTATCTGTAACTCCCTCTCATCATGACATGTTTAACTTGATTCTGTATTGTCCAAAGCTCCCTTGTCTATATGAAGTCACAACCTCACTCGCACTTCCTATGTATAGCTGACTGAATATTGTAGGTATCCCTGTTTGACTCTATGATCTCATGTTCTTGTCTTAAATTATACTAAGTCCTTTCCCTATTGTTAATTTGAACCGATCCTTAAACCTTGTAAGAAGTCCTTTGTTGATACTGTTGGAACATGATGAGTTGTTTAAGGATAATACTATTAGGAATATGACTCTGTTGAGCCCTTAGGAATTACATGTTCAAATATGTGAACTTGTAGTCATGTTGAGAGTTTAATCCTATTTCTGATATCTTCTGTAAAAGTGGCCAGTCATAACTATTTTGTCTGAATTTTTATTGATGACCTTTAAAGTTTTAAGTAGCAAACTAGTCAGTTCATAATTAGCTTGCCAGGGCATGAGTATCTGCATCTCTTGTGTTGTTGAATATATGAACTCTGGATTCCTTACTTTTCCTTTGAATATATTTCTCCCTAATGATTAGACCCTTTAACAGTATGTTATGATGCTTATGTTTCTCTTCTATATTTGTTCGAAAGTCTGACCTTTAGGTTTACCTGATATATATTCTTTATTTGGTGTCAAAAGTAGTCTGTGTGTTCTTATGTTAGGAGGGAAAGTATATTTTTGTGGTAAGGGATGCTGTAGCACGTAGTTTACATTGAAAGTGCATCATTGGCATTTAAACCCATAAGGAAAATATGTTGTTAGTGGTTAAGGGTATTTGGGAGTGAAGTTTAACTCTAGGTTGGGCTGCCCTCCCTGGCACAAGCATTGCCCTGGGCTTTGAGACCCTTGGGAAGTGTGAAGTGTCGTGGGATTCAAAGGGGGCATCGACCTTGAGTAGAACTTCCTCCTTAGCCCTTATTTCATTGACACTTTGGGTTGATTAGGGGTTTAGTGTTTAATGACAATGAAAGGTTTTCAATATAAATTATTTTCCATGTATAACTACCACATTAGTATAATGTTTCATAGTATTTGAATATTGATAATTTCTTGTTCCAGTCGTTTGTTTATGTATATTTCATACATAGTTGAATACATTGAATATATGGAGCGTGTGTCTAATGACTTTCTCTCTTTTTGGAAATATACATCATTTGGGCCTGCTAAGTTCCTAAGGAACTCAGGCCCAAGTCCCAGCCTTGTCGCATTTTCTAGAGAGTCTAGAGTCAGCTGTAGCCGTATCTCTCTACTGCTGGGCCTGCCTTCTTGAGGCCCAATTACCAGAGTCCAATCCTATTTCCGTCAATTCTTTTTTGTTATTATCTATTGCTTCGCTAATCTAATTTAATGCTTTCATTACCTTTTTATCTATTGCCTTGTTGCTTTTGTCGCATCTTTGTTATCATGTATATAACACTCATATATTAGATTACATATTTTATTTTCATGCTTTAATATCATATGAAATATAGGCAAGCTTTAAATAATATAGGACTTAAAGGAATTAGTTAGTAACTATTCCTCATTTCGCTAATTATAATCTTCCCGTACCATTATAATCTCATCGCTCACTTGCCTTTTCTTAAAGATTTTTGAAGCCCACAATTTGGCAAAAACAGCAGCTCCGTTTTCAAAAGAAAATCAGAAAAGAATCGCCAGCTTCACTATCAAGAGGTTAATTAAGATTTTCATAAAACATTAAGTACTATCGCCCAAATGGATTTTCAAAAGACCGCTCTTTTTCAGATTTTAGAAATCAGGGTATAATTAGGTTTACCTTCTCACAAATATCTTTTAGAGTTATATGAATATCATTCACTAAATCAACTGTTTCCATAATTTAACCTCATTCTACAAGCCTTACAAAATATAGACCACTTTCCGAACTCTTTTAATATGTCTCAAAACTCCTTTATGAATTCACATTCCTCTTAAGTCTCACATCCCTTTTTTATATACCCTCCCTTAGATACATAGTAAGTCGTACTTTTAATAGCAATTAAGCATAGTACAAATAACGGATTTCTTAAAATTAGTCCAAGTCCTATGGAGCTACCTCAAGTAGATTTTAAGGGGTGCCTAACACCTTTCCCTTAGAAGAACAAGAACCCTTACCCATAATCTCACCGGTTTGCAGACCTATAAGGAACACGACTTAGTCATTAAATAGGTACCCTTGTATACCTTTAAATATTAGGTGGCGACTCTCTTTCATCAACAACATAGAAACCACAAGTTGAATCTTGTTTTGACTATTGTAAAATAGGGTGCAACAGTATCCGACCATCATGAGGCTCGGTATAATCGTACACAGCCACGTGGAGCTCGATAAAAACCAACTAATAAGTGGTTGCCCAATAGGTGTCGTACCCGGCCAACTATAGCGCAGCGCGATGGAGTAAATAGGTACATATATACAATGCATGCTGGACTCATAGAATCACATTCTCAACCTTCCGGAGTGACGTTAGGTCGTTTGCCTTCAATTAACGTTATGGACATCCATACTGTCAATATGAACATCAATAGGATTCAAGGATCATATATACATGCTTATAATAACATTATAAGGAAATAACAACATGGATAGTTTTAGTTGCTAGGAGTAAATCCATTATGAAATAGTGTATCGCTTACGTTCGTTTCACTTTAGATCATGCCAAAAGAAAGAAGGGAGTGCCTTAACATACCGTATACTGAATTCTTATGTATACACTCTATCTTATCCTCCTTTACTCTGAATCTACAATCAACAATAAGGACGTTACCATAATGAACTTACCAACTTTTATCGAGCGACAAACTCATTCTATAAGAAATCGGACAGCATCTCCCCTTAGTTTCTTAACAAGAGCAATATCAAAAAAAACACATACAAGATACTACATCAAGAACCAACTGAAACCTTGCTCAAAAACCATCCAAAATAGTCCCATATGCACAACACCTCAAACATACTTCTAAATTCAAGTTTAACATGTCTTCCTTCAACATCTATGCTTGCTATGGCCTAAAAACGACTCAACCCAAGAAGAGGGGTGAATTGCATACCGTATAGCACAAAAATACCAATTACAGATCTTACTTCATTGCTATGTCTACCTCAATCAACCACGAAGATAGAAAGAGGCAAACTATCGACTAGTTCGGGTTCCTAAGGCTTGAATCTACTTGTTTTGCCTTTTCCACCTTTGATTTGGCTTTCAAACCCTAAGGATACGTTTAGGAGGTCTAGAGAGAGTTTTAGGTCTTAGTTGGGTCGAGAATGAGGCTTGGAGACGAAGGACATCACTTTATATAACAAGATAATGCTCAACCGACCTTGTGGGTCCCAAAGGGAGCTGCTTGTGCAGTCTCGCGAAAATATGAATATATCTATACTCTGATATCGTATCGACGAATGGTTTAATATATTGGAAACTAGACTTGTAGATCTTCAATTTGATTGGTGGATATCCCTGTAACACAAAGTATATTGGGAGAAAGCTCACTGATATTAGACCCAAATTTCAATAAAATATATTAATGTAACTTGTGACAACTTTTTGTTTCACAACTTGCTTGACTTCAAAACTTAACACACAACTATCATACAACTAAAATACCTCACCTCAAAAATACAGGTTATAACTGTAACACCCCGAAAAATTTCAAAGTACTTTAAGTGTAAGGTCTGGTAAAATTTGCAAAGAAAATAATGTTTCATGGCTCGGACCTTTTGGGATGAACAATGCACAGGAAAGTAAAAGAAAATTTTTGCCGGAAAAGTGCGTTTATGCGGTCCATTATGCGACCGCATAATCAATCCACGGGCTGCATAATGGCCACAGAAGTGAGCAGGAGAGGGCTATTCTGGAAGCAGCTATGCGGTCGACTGTGTGACCGCATAATTGTTATGCGGTGCATTATGCGATCGCATAATGGTTATGCAGACCGCATAGTGACTGCATACACAGGCAGTTCTTTTGGCTATTTTGTAACCAATTATGCGATCGATATACGGTCCGCACAACCATTATGCGGTCGCATATGCGACCCCAGAACCTGTTCCGGAGCTTCATTTTTGGATTTTTAAAACCCGACCCTATTTCGTTAAATACACTCTTTGGGTCATTTTTGAGCTATTATATGACATTTTAGAGTGAGAGAGGGTGCCCTAGAGTGAAAAGGTGTTCTCCAATAATTATTTTTCAATTCTTGCCCAAGTTTTGGAAGATTGAGAAGGGAAAACTCACTAGGTCTTCATCCTAGAGGAAAGATTCTACACCCTAACCCTCAATTTCGAATTTTGTGTAGAAATGGATAATAAGCAAGATAATTTCTGGGCAAGAGGGTTGGTTATTTTACATACATGTGTTATCAAGGGGTGTAGAAAGGTTGTTGAGCTAACAATTGTAAAGGTTGGGTTGTGGAATGATGGAATCCTCCATAAACAGATCTTGAACCCTTAATGCACATCTAGTGTTTGATAAAATGCTCAAATGAGCTAAAACCATGATCATCTTCCTAATTTTGGTTTAATTTGTTATATTTCTAAAATAGATTGAAGTTGTTAAGAATTTCGGAACATTTAGATTGTAAGGAAGCTCAAGTGAGGTATGTTGGCTAAACTCTTCTTTAAGAGTTGGAATTCTCCTTATCCTTGTGAGTTCCGAGATGTTGATTATAAATCGAGTATTCCGATAAGTTTTGTGATGAA